>MKEJ01106430.1:0-14886 GCA_001753735.1 Embelia ribes
TTTTTTCTTCGTCCACACCCGCAGCACACTTCTCCACACATGAAGTTAAATATTCAATCCAAATCTTAATTCATTTGTTTGCGGAAATTCAGTGGAAACTGTTCAGGAATGATGAATAGGTAGATACTTCATTCTGTAAGTTTCTATTTTTATTTTCTCAATATTTGCAAAAAATAAAAATAAAATAAAAAATAGGTTATGCAATATTGACAGCCTATTGTCACGAGTGGAAGTTTAAAAAAAAAATTATAATCTTGAAAAATTGGTTATGCAGTATTTATTTTTATTTTCTCAAGCCGTTCCCAATTTTTAATATCCTGAAAATTCCGAAAGAACTTTTCGTTTTCATACATAATGTTAATTACCATATATTAGCGTTTGGAAGTGATGTACGAATTTTCGCGTTCATGATTTGACCTCGGGAAATGATTAAACGCGAATAAATGTAAGTTGTAATTGTGATAGGTGTTCGTTATTTTCGCTATATCTTACAAACCGTAATTCCAATTAGGGCTTACAATGTAGCGCTAGAAAGCTATTTTATTTACCTACAAATTTCATGTTTTGAAAAAAATTTATTTCGAAGCAAAGAAGGGTCAACAAGGGGGTCAAAGTGTTCATTCATAGTTATTTTCCTTTCTTATTCTTTCGTTACTAATTTATTGGTCAAGAATTTCAAATATTGATCAGAATTTTCTCAAAGCTGTGCATTAATATCTACATTTTGCATCATTCGAATTATTCATTTTTAAAAGTATAAAACAAAGAAAAACTGAGGAATTTATCATTTCATCCTTATTATTCTTATCATTATTCATTTGTTTGCCGAAATTTAGCTGAAACTCTTCGGGAATGATGAAGAGGTAGATACTTCATTCTGTGAGTATTTATTTTTATTTTCTCAATATTTGCAAAAATAAAAAAATAAAAAAATAAAAAATAGGTTATGCAATATCGACAGCCTATTGTCACGAGTGGAAGTTTAAAAAAAAAATTATAATCTTCAAAAATTGGTTATGCAGTATTTATTTTTATTTTCTCAAGCCGTTCCCAATTTGTAATATCCTGAAAATTTCGAAAGAACTTTTCGTTTTCATAAATAATGTTAATTATCATATATTAGCGTTTGGAAGTAATGTACGGATTTTTGTGTCCGTGATTTGGCCTCAAAAAATGATTAAACGCGAATAAATGTAAGCTGTGATTGTGATAGATGTTCAGTATTTTTGCTATATCTTACAAACCATAATTTTAATTAGGGCTTACAATGTATCGCTAGAGAGATTTTTATTTACCTACTAATTTCATGTTTTGAAAAAAACTTATTTTGAAGCAGAGAAGGGACAAAAAGGGGGTCAAAGTGTTTAGTAAATGTGCCAGCAGATCTTGCGACACTTTGGGTCAAGTTTGTGTACCTCCTTACATTTACGTCTCAAGGAAATTTTTAACATATTTAATGTTTGTCAGTACCAAAATTGCTTACTGTTTACATCTATTTTACCAAAATTAACAGTTTCACCCATTACCATGTTTACTCTCACAATGTCCAACCAATAATTTATCAACAAAGTTTTGAAAAAACAAAGTAACATAATTTATTAACATACATCACATCACTTTTAAAATTACGCCAAATACGAATAATTTATTCCTAACTCTTATTTAATTTATAGGCAGTTTCATAAGTATACAACATTTACTTCCCATATTTTAAAAATTTTAATTAATAAATCACTAATTTTATAAACTTTAACTCTAAAAATTATGTCAAATTATACTCAATGTTACAAAAATAGAACCACTAAAAGAGAGATGCTTCTAAATATTTCACAAATATCAAATCCAACCATTACAGAGAAAATCTTGACTATTGTTATTTAAATTAATGCTTGAGAATCCTTTTAATCTTAGCCATTACTTCGAAAACTTGCAATCATAATTTTGATAGCATTTAGCGATACTATTGAAAGTGCTTCTTGGCTTCAAAAGTCCATTGGGATAAATTTTACATATTAGGTAAATATTTTTCTGCACAAATCAGTCCATTTTGATGAATTTTGTAATTCAACGTTGGATAAGTTTGAAGTAGATCATTTGTTCTTTGAAACATTACGCTGCTAATTATGAAAAATTTTAAATAAAATGCTTTGCTATTTGATTTACGGTAATAAACTTATGCTTTTTAACTCTACTTATTTAGTGCCATAAATTTATCATAATTATAATTTAATTCAAAATTTTAATTCATTTCAGACTTATTAATTAAACACATGAAGATGACTTCTAAATATGAAAAATCTTATGAGTTAGTGTTCACCAATTATTAATTTTTTTCTAAAAGTATTTCTCTGTATCTATACTATTATAAAAACAAACACAATTTGGACAGTTAAAAGTGAAGTACATTACAATTTAATGTATTCCTTATTTTAGCTTTCACGTTTGTATTCTAAAAAATAATTTATTGGGGTAATTTTGGTGTTTCGCTATTTGTTCTTACACGTGTACGAAGGCAAAATATTTAGTAACTATTTCTCATGTTTGTAGGGTTGCAATTTTATCTCCTTGTGCCAAGTGTTACCCACGAAATTAATGTTGCAGGGGATTTAATTTTTATATTTTTATTGCATATTTTAATAAAATTGTGCACGAAATTAATATTGCAGTTAATCAGAACAGATGTTCTTATATTCAACAACAAGCCTAAATTTTTTTTCGAAAACAATACTGTTAAAAATTTCTCAATTGTTAAAATTTATAATTTTTTTTTATTAATTTATAATCTGTATCTTAAATACACTGTTTTTTTTTCAAAAAATAAGACTTGCCACCATAAGCGCCACTCCTCTGCATGCCGGTTTCTTAAAAAGAAAGGGTAAATTACACTTTTCCGCCATGCGGTTTCTGATTATTTCAATTAATCCCACGACTTATCAAAAATTACACTTTTCCCCAATTTATAATTCAAGTTTGATTTTATGTATAATGACCATGTTACCCTTATTTTATTAATTTAAAAGTTTATAATACATAAAAATTATTATGCTTTTAATAAAAATATATTATATGTATTTGTGTAATAGATTTATTTAACAAATTATTATAATAAAAAACTATATAAAAATACTACTATTTAAGTGATATTTTAGTATCGTAATGTATAGAGTTTTTACTGAGAAATACTCTTCATTTCATTTTGCTGTTAATTTCAGAAAATTATGAGAAACCTCGTGGGGGTAGAGTGTAATTTACCCGAAAGTAGATGCCGACTTCTCAGTTTGTTGTCATTGTTTTTATGCTACTCCAACCGTTTTCCCTGTTTCCAACTTCTCAGTTTGTTTTTCTATTTTTCGAATCAGATCCAATCTCGATTTCTTTAATTAACTCCTCTCTCTCTCTCTCTCCTCTCTCTCTTTCTTTCTCTCGTACTCCTTTCTTCCCCCTTTCAACGAGCCTAGGCCCCCCATCATCGTCTCCGATCACCCCCACCTCGATCACGGCCACGTAAGCCCTATATCCCATCCCTGATTCACCAAACCCTAGAAAAAACAACGGCGATCGCCGATGGGCATGGGCAGGGTTTACGCAGAGACCTCCGAGCCCTCGTCCTCCTCCTCCCTCGCAGCGCCACGTGTCACCACATCCACCTCTGTCACCGACACCGTCAACGGGTCCCACAAGTTCAAGATCAAGGGCTACTCCCTCTCCAAGGGGATTGGGATTGGCAAGTATATCGCCTCTGACACGTTTGTGGTTGGGGGCTACGAGTGGGCCGTATACTTTTACCCGGACGGGAAGAGCGTCGAGGATAATGCCTCGCATGTGTCGCTGTTTATTGCGCTGGCGAGCGAGGGAACGGATGTTAGGGCCCTGTTTGAGTTGACGCTTTTGGATCAGAGTGGGAAGGAGAGGCATAAGGTGCATAGCCATTTCGGGAGGGCGCTCGAGAGCGGGCCCTATACGCTTAAGTACCGCGGCAGCATGTGGTATGTCCCATGATTTCAGAATGTGTTGTGTTATTTATGATCTCGTGTATGTAATGTTTTATGTATGTTCTTGTTGATTTGAGTCTATTGACGAAAGGGGTCAGTTTATTTGTTGGTCTTGGGTGAAAATGTGAGCTCGAGAGTGGCATATATGGGCTTATTTACCATGGTACCATGTGGCATATTCTATGGTTTTAGAATGTGTTGGTTCATATATGAAGTCATATGTGTAATGTTTTATGGAATGTATTTTTGTTTTAGTTCGAGTCTAGTGAGGAAAAGGGTTAATTTATTTGTTGATAGTGTGTGAAAATGTGCACTTGAGAGTGGTCTGTATACGCTTAAGTACCACGGCAACATGTGGTATGTTGTATGATTTTGGAATGTCTTATGTTATGTATGTTCGCGATTCTCGTGTATGTAATGTTTTATGTTATATATTGTTGGTTCATATCTGTTGAGGAGGTGGGTTAGTTTATTAGTTGATCATGTGTGAACTTGCGTTGTGTTGAATTTTTCTGCAATGTGATGTTTTGTCTAATTTCCTTTTAATTTTGAGCTGGTTAGAGGAAAAAATACATATTGGCTAATTTGGGGATCAAATTATATATTGGTAACTTATCTTTGTAAACTACCACTATTTCGAGAGGTCCTAAGAAAATGTGTTGTATACAGTGAAGTACTGTGGCAGCATGTGAATGTTATGTTTTATTTAAGTTCTTATTGAAATGAGTGTACTCTGGAATGGGATCGGTTGTTGGCTGGATTGTTTCTTACATCAGATATTGATTACTCATGTTCTTTATACTATCACCTTTAATCATTGATCTCATGTATGCAATGTTTTTCCATAGAATTTAAGTTGGTTTGGTTGTTTTGTGGAAAAGGGTTGGCATATTATACTATTAGTCTGTTTCTGCTTAAATTTAGATGTTGATAGCACAAGTTTTTATGGTGCCTCTGTTTACAAACATTGTGGCATCTTATTGTTGTTTTTGTTTGGGAATGTCTTATGTTAATGTTATCTTCTGCATGTAGTGTCTTATTTAAGTTCCTGTTGATCTGTGTGCATTGACGAAAACAACAGTGTGTTAGTTGTGTTTGAAATTAAATACTGAAGTAGTATGTTGAATGATTAGTAGAATATGTTGTACCATATTTGATCCCGTGTACTTCAGGTTTTATTGAAATTCCTGTTGATTTGAGTGTACCGAGGATAAGGATTAGGATCCTGTTGCCAGTCATGTTTGTCCTGAAATTATTTTTTCATGAAGGGACACCATTTCTTTATTTTGATATTTGGAAACAAAGAGGAATGTAGAGAAATCGTGTAATAAATCCTATTATGTAGAATCCTATGTTTACTTTATCATGTAATTTGTTTTATTTAAATTTCCGTTGACTTGGGCGTATTGAGGATAAGGGTCAGTGTTCTGGTTTGTGCTTAAATTGGATGTTAATAGTGCGTGTCTTTATTGTGTCGCCGCTTGTTATAGAAAGTTTCTCATTAGAATGAGAGGACAAATCAATGATTCTACAATGTCTGATGTTATTGATGTCCTGTATGAATAATGAAACGCTATATTTAAATTCGCTATTCATATCTTCCTGCAACAAGGCACAAATCCAATATCTGTTAGACCTTATAGATATCTTCATTGTCAAAAAAATGAAATAGAAAAACTGGTAGAGGAGTGGCTAAAGTTGGGATTCATAAAACCTAGCCAATCTCTTTTTTCCTCACCTGCTTTACTGGTTAAGAAGGCAGATGGTTCATGGAGGCTATGCATTGATTACAGGGCCTTTAACACGGTTAATATCAAGGACAAATACCCCACTTCAGTGGTAGATGAGCTGTTAGATGAGTTGAAGGGAGCACAAATTTTTAGTCGGTTGGACCTCAGATCTGGGTATCACCAAATCAGGATGGATCCTAAGGACATTCCAAAAACTGCATTTAGGACTCATTAAGGCCATTATGAGTTCCTAGTTATGCCATTTGGTCTAACTAATGCACCAACCACTTTCTAGAGCTTAGTGAATTATATTTTTAAACCATACATGAGGAAATTTGTATTGGTTTCCTTTGATGATATCCTAGCGTACGGCCCTGATTTCAGTACACATTTGGAGCATTTAAAATTAACCCTAAGCCTCATGCATGATCACAAACTCTTTGCTAAAATTAGTAAATGCAGTTTTGGGATGAAGGAGATTGATTACTTGGGTCACATCATTTCAGGGCAGGGTGTGCAGGCAGACCCTAAAAAGACACGAGATATGCTCAACTGGCCAATTCCCAGAAATATCAAAGGGTTAAAGGGTTTCCTTGGGTTGACTGGCTATTATAGAAGATTCATACAAGGTCACGGGGGAATAGCTAAACCTCTTATTGAATTGTTAAAAAAGAATGCATTTAAGTGGACTCCAGAAGCTACAGGGGCCTTTGAAGCCCTCAAAATAGCTGTGACTTCTCCCCCTGTCCTAGCCTTACCTGACTTCAACGAGAAATTTGTAATTGAATGTGATGCTTCTGGAGTGGGTATTGGAGCTGTGTTAATGCAAGAAGGAAGACCAATTGCCCACTACAACAAGGGATTGAAGGGAAGAACCTTATTACTGTCCACTTATAAGAAGGAACTTTATGCTCTGGGGCAGGCTGTGAAAAAGTGGAGGCCCTATCTTTTTGGTCAAGAATTTGTGATTAAAACTGACCATCAAAGTTTAAAATTCTTGTTAGAACAGCAATTGGCACTGCAACTCAACAAAAATGGATCACTAGACTGCTGGGATACCATTTCAAAATAGTGTACAAACAGGGAAGTAACAATAATGTGGCTAATGCATTGTCAAGAGTTAATGAAAAAGAGGAGACCCAGATACTAACCTTATGGGAATTACAAGTCACTGAGCCCATTCCTTCTATATTCAAACATCTCCAAGAAGCCTACAAGCAAGATCAGTTCTGTACCAGGTTAATGGAAGCAATTCAACTTAATCCTACATCATTTCCAAATTACTTTGTTCTACAAGGCATACTGTTCTATAAAGAAAGGTTGGTGATTTCCCAAGTTCATGCTTTGAGAATGCAAATCCTAGCATACCTACATGATGACCCAACTACTGGCCATGGAGGAATTACCAAAACCGTACACAGAGCTTATAAAGAAGTGTTCTGGCCTGGGCTCAATAAAGATGTATTCAGGTATGTGAATTCTTGTTCCACTTGTCAATCTTGTAAATATGAACAAACCCACCCTGCTGGCCTTCTAAACCCTTTGCCAATCCCTCCTGATACTTGGTCTTTTATATCCATGGATTTTATTGAAGGGTTACCTTTGTCACAAGGACATTCTGTGATATGGGTAGGGGTTGATAGATTGAGTAAGTATGCACATTTTATACCTTTAAATCATCCATACACAGCAGCTGGGTTAGCAGAGAGATTTATGCAAGAAATATTCAAGTTGCATGGGTTGCCTAAGTCCATTGTGTCTGATAGGGATCCAACTTTTACAAGTCAATTTTGGAAACAACAGTTCTGTTTGTTGGGAACTAAATTGACTTACAGTACAACTTATCACCCCCAAACTGACGGCCAATCTGAGATTGTCAATAAAGGAGTAGAGACTTATCTCAGATGTTTCACCCATGATAAAACCCAAACAGTGGGCTAGGTGGTTATATATGGCAGAATGGTGCTACAATACTTTACACCATTCAGCCATTAATATGACTTCTTACCAAGCTTTTTATGGAAAGGAACCACCAAGGCTATGTCACTATCAACTCGAGGATTTTCAACGACCAGAGCTATATGATTGGACACAGGAAAGGGAGGAAAGTATTGAGGAATTAAAGGTGCAGTTACTTAGAGCTCAAGATAGAATGAAAAAAAGTTTTCTGATTTGAAGAGGCAGGAAAAGGAATTTCTAGTTGGGGAATGGGTGTATCTGAAGTTACAACCCTACAGGTAACAATAATTTGAAACTATCAAAAAGGTATTTTGGGCCATTTCAATAACAGAAAAAATTGGATCCATGGCTTACAAATTACTTTTACCAACTGAGAGTATGATTCATCCAGTATTTCATATTTCACAACTCAAGGCAAAAATTACTAGCACAGATATCCTGTTAAGTTTACCAAAAATCAACACAGAAGGAGAATTGTTACCTCATCCAGTTCAGATCTTGCAGTCACGAGTAAAGCTCAAAAAAGGTAGAAGATTTACAGAGGTATTGGTACAGTGGGATGGTCAATCACCGCAAGAAGCTACTTGGGAAGGGTGGTATTAGATGAAAAAGCTTTACCCTCACCTTGAGGACAAGGTGAGTCCTCAAGAGGGAGTGAGTTGTGATGATCCTTCCTTAATAGCTCCAGCCGAAGGTATCTCGCGACAAAGAACAGACAAAAACTTCAAATCCGTTTGTCATAGTAATGCTTAAGTTCTCATTGGGTTGAGGGATGAGTCAAACTGGTTTATTGATTGCTTGAGCTGGTTTTATTGTCATGCTGCCCCAATGGTGGTGGGTAAATATCATTGTGAAAGGGAGAAATTAGCACCTCAGATTTTTAAGCTGTCAAAGTGTGACCTCACGTTTACAGTTGTGTTTTTTTCAATATGCAAAGAGGGAAAGGGCCGTGTGAATATTATGATCATTGATTAGGCTAAATTTTAATAACAAAATTTTGTGAGTTTCACTAGATTTTTTGGAGATACCTGTCTAAAATCCTTGATGAGTTCCTTGATTTTCTCCTCTTTTGTTTGTTGTATGTGCCTCTCTACATTGTAAAATGTTTTATTGGTACTCGTCTTCCATGTGTAACAACTAGCTACTGATTTGAATTCATTTTGTTTTCGTTGTATCAAGAAATAGGGTCGGTATGTTTGTCTAATTTGTGATATTGATGCTATATGTTCCGTTCATACTACCTTCTTTTTTATTACAAAAAGGAAAATTGGCGCTCAGATGCGTAGCGGAATGAGATACCAACTGATTATATTATGAATTTGTTTTATATTCACGCAATTAACTGTTGTTAATATTGTTGGGGATCTTATATCTTTTGGATATTGTAAAATGACCTATGGATTTCCAAAGCTGTGGATTGTGGGGACATGTTTGTGGCTATTGTTCTATTGGGGGCCACGGATATCTACTAGCTACCATCTGATTGATGGTTGAGACCCAAAATTAGTAAGTTGGTTAATGGAGATACTAATAAGAATCTTTTAGGAATTATTTGTCTGTCCCTTTGGTATTTTTGGGAAGAGAGAAATAGGCAGCATGTGTATGTTCAATAAATGTAGAATGTTTTATATGTTATTATTAGTCTTCATCATGTAATGTTTGATTTGGATCCCTGTTGATTAGACCGTCTCAAGGAATAGTCAGTATGCTCCATTTTTATGTTAAACAGAAAAATAGGTGCTAAGATGCATGGGGGAATGAGATATCGGTTCATGAATTTGTTTGTTTTGCTTTATATTTCATGCACTCGACAGTTGTTAATATTGTAGAGGATCTCGTATATTCTATATCTGCTGAAATGATCTTTGGATATCCAAAGCTGTAAGTGTGAGTTTTTGCTTATGACTACTGTTGTGTTGGGGATGAGAGTTGCTGCTATCTGAATGGTGGCTGATAACCAAAATTCATAAGTTGGCTTGTAAAGATAAGCGTATGAAATCTTTGAGAACTATTTTTTCCCTCTCCCCTTTGTGTCTGCATCCAATCCATACCTGTATGCATTTTCAGCCAATGAAAATGGTGCATCACTCTTGCTTTTGGGTTCCTTCCTTTTGTATGAGCTTATCTCACATATCTCATTATTAAATATTGTGCCTGCTCATGATGTTAAGTCTATTCTTTTCTGTTTCGTTAGAAAATGGTGATAGTTTTCCTTTTAAAAAAGCTTGGTGGCTGGTGACATAATGCCATATCGTGGTTAGATTAGATTTATAAAGCAACTAGAAGTAGTTGCAAATCGCTTAGAATTTCCTGGAACATTTGGAGGATTTTGGAGAAATTTTGAGGTCCTAATACTCATATGCTTAGCACTGAATATACCAGGTTTTCACCTTATCAATATATCAAATCAATGATGGTTCTCTTTGGCACCTAAATGAAATGATATTTATAATTTGTTAAGAAATGTTAAATAAATAGAGGAAATTACCAAACATTTGGACAATTTTGACTAGAAAATATGCAGAAAATGTAGGTTGTTTTTGGCAGTTGGTAGTTTTGTTATGTTAAATAAATTTGTGTATTTGGGTTTAGTTCTGTATATTTGTTGTTGACTTTGTGGTTACTGGTCACTTGATTTTGGCTCATTAAATAAATTTTTGGAGTATCTTTGGAGATAAAGAGAAGATATGGAACCATAATAACTTTGGTTCTATCATCATTTTTTGCAAGGTTGGGCTGCAAATTCACCCAAATTGATGTGTTCTTGATTTGGCTTTGCTATTAATTCATATATGGATTGGTAGAAACTATATTGTGTATTGCTTATATGTGATGGTGTGGATGCCCAATTGAAGTAATTAGCACAATAGTTTTTTGTGATAAGTTTTTAAGCTAGATTTCGAGCATTGATCAGTGGAAAATATAATTGTATAAGAGAGTTTATGGACTGTTATGATTGGGAAGAAAATAAACATAGCATGTTAATAACAAACAAAAGCAGTTGGAGCAAATGCAAACTAATTATAAAAGGGGGGAATGTTATTGTATTATGGTGGTTAAGTTAGGCGTGGAAATGGAGCAATCATTGTAGGGTTAAGGGTGGGTGATTAAAAATATTGTTATGAAACTGGTCCTGTGAAATATTATAATAATTATTTCAAGAGCTTAGGATAAAATGAGTTTTGGAAGACATTGTAGGGTTAAGGGTGAGCCTTATAGGATGGACCTTTGGAAGATAGTTGTTTTCAGAAGTATCTTTTAGTAGTTGACCTCAATGGTGTTATTGTTTCTTGTTGCATTAGTGTACATATTGGGGTGCTTAATGTTCTACTAATGCTCGTTTTGATTTCTGTTCAAGTCTCTTATCGCTCTTTTACTTGTTTAATACTGCAGGGGTTATAAGCGCTTTTTCAGAAGAACTCTTCTAGAGACATCAGACTATCTAAAGGATGATTGTCTTTCTGTTCATTGTAGTGTTGGTGTTGTTAGGTCACACACAGAGGGCCCTAAGATTTACTCAATACCTACACCTCCATCTGACATTGGTCAGCATTTTGGGCAGTTATTGGAAAGAGGAAAGGGGACAGACGTGAATTTTGAAGTGGATGGAGAAACCTTTGCGTCCCATAAGTTGGTGCTTGCTGCTCGTTCACCAGTTTTTAAGGCTCAGCTTTTTGGACCAATGAGGGAAGAGAATACACAGTGTATTAAGATTGAAGATGTTGAGGCTCCAGTCTTCAAGGTTCGGTACTTTGTACCCTTCATGTGATTATTTTGTTCATGTCAGGTTATGCATGACAAATCAGTATTTAAGTGGGAAAGATATACCATGAATGCCGTGCTTGTTAATTTCATGCATAAAATGATTATTCTGTTTGAGATTTTGTGTAATGCAATTGTGATGGACAATCAGGGGTTTAGTTTTTGAGAAGTAATATAATAGCATTTGTTCACTTTGTTTGTTCACTACATTTTTGTGTTTGTGCCTATGATTTGGTGTCTGTTTGGTCACTTCGTTTGTTCACTACATTTTTGTGTTTGTGCTTATGATTGGCTGTCTTTGCCTTTGTTATGCTTTGAAATGGGCCCAATCTGTGTTTTTAGCCGGTTTTGATGGTTGTCGTGTGATATTCTTCCATTCGTTTCCTTGTAATCAAAAACTTGTTGCTTGGATCTTATGGTTTTATAGAGGGGAAAGATTGCAAGATAGAGCTGACGACAAAAATAAAGAAGAATAAAATATTTAAATTTCACTCAATTATAGGTTGTGATTAGTGCTAAAGTCCTTGAATCAGTGTTCTCCTTTCCACAGATCCTCCGCTTTCCGATTAGTGCTAGAGCTCTATCACTCATAAAAAGCTCATACCGACAGATGTGAATTTTGAAGTGGAAAGGGAACAATAGGGCTGTAGCAAGTATAGTTTATGAGCTTTTTTGGTATTCTCTTGATAGTAATTTCCTTGGGATCTGAGGACTGTGATTAATTCTAGAGCCCTTGAACCAGTATGAAGAATTGTTTTATTCCTCTTATGTATGGGTTGATTCATGCAGATTTTTGTTCTGTTTTGATATTAGACACACTAATAAGTTAGTAAAATGTGTGCGCTTTATGTATGAAGATTCTTGTGCACATAAAAAGTTCATTTGATGATTGGGAGAGCATTTTCTTTTGTTTCTGTACTATCGTTGTTAGTATATTTATAAAAATTGCATAGCCTCCTATTGATTTTGAATTAACTTGAAACTGACTTGATTAATTTGATGCCTCAACTTGCTTATGACGTTTGCAGGCTTTACTTCATTTCATATATTGGGATGCATTGCCCGACATGGAAGAACTAACTGGCCTGAACTCGAAATGGGCTTCTACTTTGATATCTCAGCATCTGCTTGCCGCTGCTGATCGTTATGGTCTGGAGAGGCTCAGATTGATCTGTGAGGCAAATCTTTGTGAGGAGGTTGCTATAAACACTGTAGCAACAACTTTAGCCCTTGCTGAACAACATCATTGTTTTCAGTTAAAATCTGTCTGCCTCAAATTTGTGGCATTGCCTGAAAATCTCAGAGGTGATTCTCGTTGTTATTATTGTTTTCATGTCTTAGTTTTCCATTAAATTATAAATAGTAAATAATCACTCCAGGGAAGTTGTTTAGGCTCGTATTTTGTTAATGTGCTGTAAGAAATTTCAACTTTTTGGAAGTCAAATTATGGTGTACGTAGAAGGTGTGGTGGAAAAGGTAAATTTTGGATAAATTAGTTTTGCCCTTGTGCTTTTTGGAACTTCCATTTGATGTCTCAAATCCTTCTAGTCTTTAAATTTTGTTGACTTGTGTATTTTTATGATCTTGCTATATATAAATGTCATTCATGTGTTTTCATTAGTCGCTTTTTTTTCAGCTGTGATGCAGACTGATGGTTTTGAATACTTGAAGGAGAGTTGCCCTACAGTACTAGCTGAACTTTTAGAATATGTGGCAAGGATCTCCGAGCACTCCCTGATGGCCTGCAAGCAGGGTAATGAAGCACTTTTAGACGGCACTGACATCAATGGCAGACGCGTTAAGCAAAGGTTGTAGCTGGGAAATTTGCTTTTGCACATGCGGCGGAAGTTGAAATGAAACTGCAATGATGCTTCTTTCTGGAGTTAGGGACATTTACCCATTAGTCTTTAAAAAATATGGTTGCAGATGTAAATGTTGTGTTCCTGTGATCTGTTGTTGTAATGTGTAAGACTTCTATTGACAGCTTGAGTTATACGATTTTTTATTTTGGTTTCTCTTTTCATTTTTTGCTTTGAATTGTCTGTGATGTGGAATGTGGTAGTAATTTTGACAATTAATATAACAGGACTTTGATTCTCACTTTTTCTTTCGACATTTCGGTTCTTGCAAACTCGTATATTATGTGCTTGATGATGTAAACTATGGATACAGTGCAAGTAGCGAGTGTAGTGTGCACCCGAACAGCAATTGCTGGCATATTTTGGTGGTGTCGTGCAAGGATTTAATAGTTAACCTAGTATGGTGTGATCTTAGCAGCTCTTTTTTTAATGCATGAGAATGCTTTAGATGCCATGGCATATCGACATTTACTAATACTTAGTGATGAGAGCTTGTAATGAAGGTTAAGTGCTTGGACGTCATTGGTTCGACATATGAGATCAATCTGTTTGTTTGTACGTGTGGTAATAAGGGAGTTGACATAGTTCAAGGTATCGTGTGGTAATAACCCCATTGTGAGGGGCTAAACTATCATTCATATATCGCTTTATATTGGTCTCGCAACTAAAAAATCGCCCTTTTCGGAGCATGGCCTGTCAGGAGGAAATGTTGAAAAGTGTACAGAATTCATGGTTTTAATGCCCATAGGTTGTATCTCAAAAGCAAGTATTTTGCTACTTCAATAGTAATTCTATACCATTCTACTATATTAAATTAAATTACATATGAAGCTACATTTTCAGGAAATTACATAAATCCACACCTAGAGAGGGGGGAACTAACTATATACTTATTATTGAGCCAGGATTGATCCCCCATTCTATACTTGTTTGGTCATTCTCCATACTCAATCTCTATTTTAAATTCAATATCGTTGCGGAATAAACATTTAAAGAATTGATTGATTGTTTCAATTCCAGCAAAAGTTTCAAATGGTATACAATCAAATTTACCCAAAATTATGGAGTAATAAATTAATAAATACTATGCAATCTAAAAGACCTCTGGAAATTAAAAAAACTCTATAAATAGGTTAGTGAAAAGTCCACAGGTTCATACATCTCGTGGTTGGAACTTCGTTCTTAGCAGAGAGAGAGAGAGAGACGCAAGGGCAGAGCAGGAAAGATGGTAACTTTTTCTTTTCTTCTGTTACCACCCCCTTTTCACCTAAATTCTTTCATGGGTTTTTACTTTTAAAAGTTCTTTCCTTAAATTCATATATGTATATGTGCTGTTGCCTCTAAAATTTGTTCTTATTGTTGAATGCATTCTAATTGCATCAATTATTGTATAAATTCTGATTTTTTTCCTTTAATTTAATTTATTTCTTTGCTGGGTTTGCAGTTGTTCTTCTCCTACTTCAAAGACCTGGTGGGAAGAGAAGTGACAGTGGAGCTAAAGAATGACCTAGCAATAAGGGGTACCCTACACTCTGTTGATCAGTATCTCAACATTAAGCTTGAGAACACCAGGGTTGTCGATCA
>MKEJ01106444.1:0-13796 GCA_001753735.1 Embelia ribes
CAAATTTAACTCAAAAAATTACTTTATACTTTAATTTCTACAAATAGAGTCGCTTAAAAGGAGAAGCTTCTAGTTATTACATTATATATCTGAGTATCTCCAAGTGTTATATTTTTATAACATAATATGTTGTGTTAAAAAATCTTACGATACACGATACGAAACGATACGGTATAGAAAAACATAAAAAACGATACGGGACCAAAACACGATTTGACAACCTTGGATTTAATCTTTCTACGTCAACTTATTAATGTGACATTCCTTGGGTTCAAGGTTTTAAGTAAAGGTCTGAGCTTTATGTCACTACGATGTTGGGCAACTTGTTCTAGTTTGCACTGATTAAGGTTAATTATATTCCATTATGAAATTAGGTGACTGGATGGGTGGTTGAGTACCAAGAAAATCTAATTGCACTTGGTGTTGATGAGTCCTTAGCGCAAGTGTGTTCTGAGAGTGGTGCTATGGATCCCCTCATGAATGCATATGTTGAAAGGATGCAAGCTACGACAAGGGTACTTATTGTTTATTTTTAAGCTCTGTTGGTTTATTACTTTGTCAAAATCATTTCTCAGATCAAATTTTCTTTCCGTTCGCCTTTACCTTTCATGTTGCCTTGCAGAAATGGTACCTGAATATCCTTGAGGCGGATAAGGTACAGCCGCCTAAGAAAACTGAAGATGGCAAGCTATATACACCTGCTGCTGTGGATTTGTTTCGAATCCTCGGAGAGCAAGTGCAAATTGTTCGAGAGAATAGCACTGATCTCATGTTATACAGAATAGCTTTGGCAATTATTCAGGCAAGTTTACTTCTCTGTACTCTCAATTGTGTATTGTTGTCTGCTTTTACCAAATTTGTTGTTACATGCATGTATAGAAATTATAGGTCCATTCACTAAATCTTGGAATATTAGAAGATAACTTTTAAGTGGATCACCCCCTTGTGTCGTGGTTGGCACATTATCATCTTGAATTTTATCTGTCATGTTCGCTGCTGATGTTGTGTTTTCTATAAATTCTAACATGTCATTATACCTTTACTAGCTATTAGAGTGGATCTAATTTTGGAACACACTTCTAATTAATAAGTGTGCACGATGTATTTCTTAAGGTAATGATTGATTTTCAAGCAGCTGAAAGGAAGAGACTTGAGGAGCCAGCCTCTGAAATCGGTCTTGAACCTTTATGTGCAATGGTGCGTGGTTCCTAGATTGGTTACATGTTGTCTTGTCACTGTTTTTTTTCAGTCTATTGTACCATCAGTATCTTCACTAATAATGCTATATTGAAGATCAACAACAATCTTCGCTGCTATGATCTTGCAATGGAGTTGAGTAGCAGTACCCTTGAGGCTCTTCCACACAGCTATGCTGAGCAGGTTCTTTATCTAAATTTAGTATGTTTTGTTTCATTAATTAAGGGTATCTCTCCAACCCTCTCCTCTCCTCTCCTCTCCTCTGCTTTTTGCTATTTTTGTTTCTGGAACTTCCTCATTAGATTAATTATCTTCCTCAATATGATCCGTGTTCAGAGTATATCAGCTAAAGAATGCTAAGAGCTTTGTACTCTGGCAGAAGTTGAATCGCATATGATAACGCCGTGATTTTGGATAAAATGTGTTTTGCTTATACTACATTTATGATCTTGTTTTTTCTCTTTCCACAGATCAATTTTGAGGACACTTGCAAAGGTTTCCTGGAAGTTGCAAAGGTATGTTAAATCATCATAGTATACTTGTGGTTGGGGCGCCTGAAGTTGTCTTTTCCTTTACACTGTTCTGTATTAGCTATATATAACTTCTGGTTGTCTGATTATTGCTTGTATTGTAATTGTATATATTATCTGTTCTTTCCTTCATGATAGGAAGCTCTGCATCAAACCGCTAGTGTTATCTTTGAAGATCCAGGTGTACAGGAATTACTTGTCAAGATTTATCAGAAAGGTAATTACTGTATGATTTCTATCTGAAAATTGAGTTCCTTTCTTTTTTGAGTTACCAATTACATATATATGCATCATCGATTGCAATCTCCGAGATGGAACACACTCAAGAACTTTTTATGACATTTGTATTTTGGCTTCAAATTAGGGTGACTTTTTCTTTATGCCTGAAAGGTTTTCTACGTGACACTGTGCTTGGTGTACAATTTCCAAAATACTTAATATGTCATCGTCTGGTTGAAAACATTAAATCTTGTATAGAATGATTTAATGCCTGTGCCAACTTTTTTTTTTCTTATTGCATCTTCCAGATTGGCTTGAAGGGCAGGTCACTGAGTACCTAGTCGCAACATTTGGTGATTATTTTACAGACGTCAAAATGTGAGTTCTACTTCATTTTGAAATGCTGTTCACTTTTCTATTTGTTTACTCTCCCAAAGTTCCTTATTTATATTGCTTGCCCTTCTTGCAAAATGTTTTTCTTATATTCCAATGTTTTGTGGTGTCTTCAGGTACATTGAAGAAAGATCATTCAGGAGATTTGTTGAAATTTGTCTGGAAGAAACTGTGGTCGTTTATGTTGATCATCTACTCATCCAGGTGCGATGAAATATAACTCACAATATGTTTCATTTTTTTGGCATCCTTACAATTTGTCTCAAGTGACGACTTTCTTTTCATGACTTGGCATTTAAGCTACTTTTTCCGTTGCAGAAAAGTTACATCAAGGAAGAAACAATTGAACGAATGAGGCTAGATGAAGAAGTCATCATGGACTTTTTCAGGGAGTATATAAGCGTTTCTGTAAGCTGCATCATGCTAATTTTAGTTATATTTACTTGTTATACCTATAGAAGCCATAAAATATTCAAACTCCTAAATCTCAAATGAAACTAGACAAAGCCATAAAATATTCAAACTCCTAAATCTCAAATGAGGCTAGACGAAGAAGTCATCATGGATTTTTTCAGGGAGTATATAAGTGTTTCTGTAAGCTGCATCCTAGATACTACTTTTAGTTATATTTACTTGTTATAACCATAAATAAGCCATAAAATATTCAAACTCCTAAATCTCCACCAAACTAAAGAAGTGAAGGCGAAGAGAATGAACAATTAATTCTTCAATTTGTTTCTGTAATTGCTTCTTTGTACTGATTAATTCTGAGTTTTGTCTCATGCTACAGAAAGTTGAAAATCGGGTGAGGATTCTTAGTGACTTGAGAGAACTTGCTTCTGCCGAGAGCTTGGATACTTTCACACTAATTTACACAAACATCCTTGAGCATCAACCGGACTGCCCAGTAAGTGTTTAACATATCAAGGGAAAGGAGTGTTTTGGTCTTTGCTAATTTAGCTTTACCCAACTAGCATCAAGTTTAGGATTTGAGTTTGCAGTTTTTATACACTTCGAGATAATGTCTTGAAGCTAGGAAGAAATATACTGTTTTTTTTTTTTGCATCCTTTTAGCTCATTATTGCTGATGTCACTCTTGATACTGTAGCACGAGGTTGTTGAGAAAATTGTTGCATTGCGAGAGGGCATACCACGGAAGGAGGCAAAGGAGGTACACAATTTCCCAATCTATAAATTAAGAGAAATATCTATGTGGTTGGTCGTGTTCTTGAATAATGTTCTTTTCTCATATCCTTCTTCCCGTTGGTTTGAGATTGAAGACAATGAAGGTTCTGTAGACCTTAATGTTTTCTTAAGTGAATTTTTATGGGTTAGGGCCATGCATGCCTCAATTGCAGCCTAGGGGTTATGGGTTCTTACTTTGGAATAGCTTCTCTGGAATTAAGAGTAAGTTTGACCCTCCCAAGACTTGCCGGGGTGGGGGGGGAGGCGACTTCTGGGCCGTAATATATATCAAACTTTTAAAATAGAGCTGAAATAGACAGTTTTCACACTTGACAGTCGACCACTTAAAATCAGAACGGGGATTTCCAACATTCCTCTGGTTCAAGGAACATATTGGGGCAAAAACCATACTCTTAAGGGGGGGATTCAATAGTTTTTATATACACTATTTTGAAAGTTCCCTTGGGTTTGATCCTGAAACTTAGAGTAGCAACCCATTTAGGATCATTGGTAGGAATGCCCCACGGTGCTCCCACTAAAGCACCTATTTTCTACACCTAAATTTTATTCTTTATAGCTTAAACATACAATAGAGACTAGAGTATAGGATATATCTAAACAATATCCTTTGAACATAAAAATAAAACTGGAGAAGAGCATAGTATCCGAGTTTAGGGACAACTGTAGAAAGCACCGATTTTCAGGGAATTGAATTGGATATACTGGTGTGTCCATTCCCTTGGGGTTAATCCCTAAACTTTTGGCAGGTACCCTTGTAGATCACTGTTGGGGATGTCCTTAATATCAACTGACTGGGTCAAAGACTTTTGCATCGTGAGTTGTGCAACACTAGCTTTCATATCCTAGATTGGACATGTAAAAGAGTTGAAACCGCGGATCTCATAATGTTGCCATAATTTTTTCCCTTTTCAGCTGTTAAACATATTTGATGTGTCCATTAAAAGATCTGTATAAATTTAGTTAATTACATTGGTCGCTTGGTGGATTTTAGGAGTTAGCAATCCGTCTGCTTAAATATAGTATTATGGCTTTGAATTGTGTACTTATCAAGAAAAGAGATAGACAGAACAAATGCTAAGGTGACGCCAAGCTTCTTTTATGACATGCTACTTTGTTTACCAGTGGGTAAATTTTATTCAGTCTCTCTCCACTATATAATAGAGAACGATTTTCTGCAGAAGAATGTTTGAGGCAATATTCCAGATCTTGAAAGATGAGAATTCACTAGAACTAGTCATGGCAAGCTATCAGCTTCTAAGTGAGCTAGAGAAGGTATTTTGCAATCCAACTTCTTATTCTCACTTGTAGCTCCTTGAAGGATGAGACTTCACTAGAACTGGTAACTGCAAGAGTTTCACGTGTCAAACCCAATAACGAACAACATTTTGTCGTTGTTTATCATTTTCTTTCAGAGTTTTCCTCGCTTGCGTGTATCTGAAGTATACACGTCAAACTCAACCTCTTCTAGTAATGTCACTGAACTTCTTGAGGGTGAAGAGGTATGTTCTTTTCTTTTTTTGGTTAAGGTAGAGGCATCATATATTTTCCTTACCTTAGACTTATTCGTCTTTTCTAGCTATTATGCAACAAATTGGGTCGCACTTCTCACTGCACTCATTTGTTTGCCAGGTTTGGTCGCCATTTATGTTTCGATCAGAAGGTGAAGACAATGCTAAAAGAAATTCTTGTGCATCACTTGATCCCTCTGTAAGTTGATTTGGATACTAGTAGTTCCATCGTAAAGGAGCCATATTTTTGTGTACTATTTGAGTCATGTTCTTATATTCCGTTATACACTTAATTTATAACGTCGATTGCAGACACTGTTTTCATTAGTTTCTGTGCACTAGCTGTTTTTATGTTTTCAGCTCTGTAACATTCTTCAACATTTCTTAGTTCTTTCTTTTTGTTTTTGAATCCCAGGGTTTTCATCTTCTAATTGAGGATTTGGTCGAAGTGGTCAGTCAAGAAAAGTTTGAGGAATTAGAGACAAAGGTTGGTTTTTTGTTAATGGAAAGTATGATTTACATCCAAAAACATAAAATTTTTCTCATCTGTTTTCTAACACATATCTTTTCATATCACTCACATCCATGTTTTTAGAGGTTTGCCCTACCTTTTCATTCCTTTCCAAAATATTTTCTCTCTTTCTCACCGGAACACTTTCAGGTCTCCCAAGCTGATCAACTTATACAGCGAATTTTGCCATTTAAAAAGAATTCATTATGTTCCTTCATCAAAACATGGGATTACCAAATTCAATGCCCCCAAAGACATACATAACAAGCAATTTATCATTCAATTTCTAAACATTAGCTAAACCCATAATTCAAAACTATAATCAGAAAAGGGTGTAATTAAAAAAAAAAGAAGGTAAATCATATGGATCCCAGGTCACCATCCCACAATAAAAAATCCGTACCTTCCCACTAAAAGGTAAGTAGTAGGAAAGAAAGAGACCCATTATAAAGCACAATTTAAATAAACCATTTCTCAATATAGGATAATATTTCAATGCAATTAGCAATTGCAAAGGAGCCACAAATTCAATGAAACAGCACAGAATCAACAAAAGAACAGAGGGCACATAAACATAAAGAGATTAAAAAAATAAGCAAATTTTCGTTCAATTCCTAAATTTTGGCTCTACTCATAAATAAAAAAAGGAGATTTAAATGAGATTAGACAATCTCACAAAATTAGCAAATATAAAGGAGCTACAAATTCAATGAAACAGCACAGAATCAACAAAAGAAACATATCCCAAATAATCATTAAGAACACAATTAGGAACCCATATCAAAATTTTCACTTCAATTTCTAAACTTTAGCTCAACCCATTGATCAAGACTATAATCAGAACGGGGAATAATAATCAATTGAAAAAAAAAAAAAGGCGATTCAAATGGATCCCACAAAATTAGAAAATACAAAAGAGCTACAAGAAATGAACAGAACCCAGATAATAAAAATATAAATTAAAAATTGGGGACCTGGACATGGCAATAATTGGGTTGTATCAAAACAGCTGCGATCTACCAACATCTCTCTCTCCCTCTCTCTGAATATAGAATAGAATCATAAAGCACCGAATTGGTCGCTGTTACGACCACAAGAATACCTAGCGGCTGTATTACGCGAGAAAGAGATCAAAGAGAGAGAGAGAGAGAGAGAGGACAAAAGTGGCTAAATAAATAAATTAGACGTACCGACCGATTATTTCCAGAAAATTATTTAAAGCCGGAACAAAAAAATAATAATCTGATTTGACTATGCACAAATTTTTAAAACTTTTCCTCTATGGTTTCATAAATAATATAAACTTACTTTTGATGATCACATCGTTTTAAGAAATGTCAAAAAAATGGAGTTGAATAATAATCAAATCTGCACCTAATATTTTTTTGTTTTATACTTATTTGCCTGTGTGTATGAAAATTATCTCATAAAATTTTATTTGCTTTAATTATAATATTTGTATGCACAATTGTTTGACACGTATCGCGTTAAATTAAGATATTAAAATAATAAAATTTATCATAAGAATAAAAATTATTAAAATTAAAATTTATAAAATCACACACATCCCGATATGCACATATATGTCTGTTTAACTGTTAGATGACTTATCATAACATAAAATATTAAAATTATATTTACGAATCCAAATATTTTTAGAAAAATAATATTTTTATAAATTGATTCTTACTAATATAAGATTTTTCATAAATTTTTAAAATATAATTATAATCAACATTAATTTTCACATACCTATAATTAACTAAATCGACATTCATTTTTCATCGAAATGTTATCATAGTGTAAATCCTACCAAATGCGATATTTTATAAAATTATAAATAATTAGGGGAAAAAACAAGATGATATATCAAAATATTTTGTAAAATAATTAAATTAATGATAAAAAAAATTATACAATTTGCACATCCACGGGTTGTACTCTAGTCACTTGAAATTATGAAGGAAAAATGCTAGAAATTAAATTTTTAATTATTGCGATTATAAAAAAAAAAAAGGGTTTTTAATCATTGTACTTTCTAAAAATAAAAGGTGTTATAATTTTTGAACGACTCAAAAAGAAAAAGAAAGATAAACTTTTACTCATACACGGAGTTATTATTATCCCCTGAAATTATATGTGGCCAAATATTCCTTGTCAATTTGTTCTCTCATTCTTGTCTATAACTTGTGGCTATTATTTTTCAACTTCAGTTCTTTTAGAACTTTGGAGTTCATGTAAGTTTAAGAAAATGGTTGTCAATTGGTATTTTTAGTATCCATGTATTGGGATCAAATTTGTAAAATCATAAAATGTAGTTTACTAAATTAATTTGGGCAACACGAAAATATTTCAGTATTATTTTTGTAACTATAAATGGTGGATGAAATTATAGAATGATGAAATTACAATTTTTTTGTTCCTAATGCCAAAGGAAATGAAAACTTGGAAATGGAATGATGATAAACGGTTTTATTTGGGGCTCGGAAAATTATTTACCAACTTTTAGTACTTGGGCCGACCAAATGTTAAAACTTTACAGTATCCAAATCTAAGTCATCAGTTCGCATAATGATAACGTAAATGAGAACGGAAACGTGAGGGTGTTAGCTCTGGAGTTCAAAAAATTGTGAGAGCAAAAGCGAAAGCGGAAGCAAGAGCATGAATTGAGATAAGGAGCGTCCCTTATCCACGAATAATTTGGTGTCTTAAATCTATGTACACTATGAATAAAATTATAAGATAGTCAAATTGCATTTTTGTTTCAAATATTGAAGTTTGGTAAATAGTTGCCTAAAAAAAAAACTCCCTGCATCCACAACTTATATGTCCAATTTAATTTTTTGAACTCTAAAAATTATTGTCAATTTCTATTTTTGAATATTTAATGATTACAAAAATTTAAACATATTATTATTTTTGTCCCCCATCATTATCAGTGAAGTGAATAGGGGTAAATTTGGCAATGTACATTCTATTCAAAATTTAAAAAGTTAATTTTTTAATTTCTTTTAAATTATTTACCTATCAAATCGGTCCTATTATTTATGGATTGAGAAAATGTATTATTTCTCGTATCCATAAATGGAGAACCAAAGTACTAATTTGATTAACTTATTTTTTTTTTCTTTCAAATGTTGAAGTTTAGTGGGTTATTGATAGGAAATAAACATTTTATATAGTGATATATACGTGGTTTTGTTTGGGCCGAGGAAAATATGTGATGATTAGTGAGTCGATGAAAATGAAATGTTTGGTATACATCTTTGTTGAAATGGACCGGGCCTATAAATAAATCCATAAGGGCTAGTACCTAGGTGGTTATTATTAATAAATTTATTAAAAAAGTTCAATCCCATGCATAGCAAACATTTATTAAATATTATTATTTAATATTATATTTTATTAAATAATATTATTAATAAATTTATTAAATAAATCATATTTAATTATTTTTTATATAATTTTAATAGCATTATTGTTAAAATAATTTAGAAAGGAAATAAAGGAGATAAATAATTTTGTATCATTTGATCAAATAAAGAGCTTACGAAGGGTTTTAGATAGGTACATACCATCACTAGACCTACTAGGAAAGATTTACATATCAATTTGAATAGGAAATAAATCAAATCATTTAGTATAAGCAAAACTAATCTAGTTTCGTCACAGGCTTTTAATACTCCCTGTAAAGATTGAGCATTTAGAGATGGAATGTTATGAAAAGAAAATAATAAAAATGATAAATGCAGAATGCTTGGGTGAAAAGATCCCTCAATTGATTATTTGTAGAAATCTTGTATAAGGAGACTAAATTAGCCATGAATTAAATAAAAATCAATCTCGAGGGGCTTGAAATGCTCATGAAAGATCAGGTAGCGAGCTACATAGAGAGTAGACTGTATTATCACAGTCGAGGGACGGCGGTGAGTATGGAGTCATGGTCAATTCACGGAGTAGGAACCGAGGGCAAGTAAGTGGTGAAAGACGACTTGATTAGAGATCGATGCCTCGTGATTATAGTTTCTCCTCACGCTGTGAAAGAAATCAAGTTATAGTCACAATTCACGTTATTGTGAAAAGCTTAACTTTTATGTACCTAATTCTTAATTCACTTCTCATTCAATAATTTTCAAATAAATTGTTACAACTTATTTAAAATAAATTTAACCTTAATGGTCTTGGACTACTAATATCAACCTAATTCAAAAGCATAAGCATTCATAATAATAAATATCAAATAATAATAATACTAATCGATAAAAAATATTATTTCATCATTAAGCTCACAAGTAATCGATGCCATGATAAATCAACTTTAACTGAAGAACGAGAGACAATGTTTTCCTTCTTAGTATGCCACTAAATGTGAGCTAAAAAAAGCCTTTAAATTAATATTTATGCTTGGATTCAAATCTCATTACCGCACAACAAAATCCTCCATTTTCTAATTAACGAGTCAAGTAGCAAACTATTGAAAACTTCTATTGAGTATATCAACACACTCTAATTCGACTCAAAACATTTAGTATCAATGTATTGGGATAAAATTTGTAAAATCATAAATTGTATTTTACTAAATTAATTTGGGCAACACGAAAATATCAGAATATTATTTTGTAATCATAAATGGTGGATGAAATTACATTTTTTGTTTTTTGGTTCCTAATGCCTAAGGAAATGAATACTTGGAATGGTGGAATATGATTTTATTTCGGCCTAGGAAAATTATTTACGACTTTTTAATACTTGGGCCGACCAAATATTAAAGCTTCATAGTATCCATGTACACTGGGAATAAAATTAAATGATTGTCAAATTGCATTTTTGTTTCAAATATTGAAGTTTGTTAAATAGCTGCGTGCCATAAAAAAAATAAAATAAAATATTCCCCATGTCCATAAAAAATAGGTCTAATTTATTTTTGGGGACGTTAAAAAATTATTACCCCTTTCCATTTTTTGACATGTAATAATTACAATATTTAAATATATTGTGACTTTTGCTCTCTCATCATTGCGAGGAAAATGAATAGGACAAAATAAATGAGGGTAAATTTGACAACATACATTCCATTCAAATTTTAAAAAATTAAAAATTTTAATTTATATTTAATTATATGTCAATCAAACTGGAACTATTATCTGTGGACGGAAGAAGTAAATTTTTTGTCGTATCCATATATGGAGAACCAAATTACAAATTTGATTAAGTTAAATTTTCTTTCTTTCAAATGTTGAAGTTAATTTTTAGTAGGAAATGAACATTAAATTTTCTTTATTTCAAATGTTGAAGCTAATTGTTAGTAGTATGATATGATATAATATAATATAACATAACAAAATATGATGTGATATGATATAATATTATATAATGATATACGTGGTTTTATTTGCCCTTGGGAAAATATGTGATGATTAGTGGGCCGAGGGAAATGAAATGTTTGGTAAACATCTTTGTTAAGTGGACTAGGCTGTGTCTAGAAATAAAGCCGTAAATGGGTAGTACCTAGAGTGGGCCTGAGCTAATTGATGAATATTTGTAACAACTTATTAAAAATAATTCAATACCATGCATATTTATCAGGAAACTAAGTTGCACATAAAAAAAACTCGTTTCCCCCAAAAATCTTTCTGATATGGAATCTCATCTTCCCAGTTTCATCTAAGAAATTTGCTTTCGAAAAGTTTGATTGCTACTAGGAAACTGACAACAATAACAAATAAATTGTATTTTATTATTTTTTTCATAATGTTAATGGCATTATGGTTGTAATAATTTAGAAAGGAAATAAAGGAGATAAATATTTTTGTATGGTATGAGTTTTGGTAATGCTCAGTTCTGTTTCTCCTATTTGGGGTTTATTTGTCAATTTGTAATTAGTGTGGTGCGAACGGGTTTGTACAAAAACTCCTCTCTTACTTGATCAAGTAAAGAGCTTACAAAGGGTTTTATATTGGTATCACCACTAGACCAATTAGGAAAGATTTACATATCAATTTGAATAAGAAATAAATCAAATCATTTAGACTAAGCAAAACTCCTAATCTAGTTTCTGTCACATGCTTTAATGCTCCCTGTTAAGATTGAACATTTAAAGATGGAATGTCAATCCTGAAAAAGGAAATAAAAAAATGGTCAACGCATAATGCTTTGGTTAAAAGATCCACATTGATCCTTTGTTGAAATCAAGTACAAGGAGACAAAATTTGTCAAGAATTAAATAACAATCAATCTCGAGATGCTTGGAGTGCTCAAGAAAGACGGGGTAGCGAGCTACATGGAGAGCATACTCATTACCACATTGGAGGGATGGCGGTGAGTGCAGAGTCAAATCAGGGAGTAGGAACCGAAGCCCTGTAAGAGATGAAATGCAAACCTTGATTAGGTATTGATACCTCGTGATAACAACTTCCCAATTACAATGTGGAATAAACCAAATCAAAATCATAACTTACGCTGGTTGGACCATGAAAGTGTATAAATTAAGTGCATATAATTGAGTATTTAGATAATTTATATAGTGATTTAGCATATAAAATTCATTATATTTCGGTATTATATATTTTTATACATATTGTAGGTTGATGATGCAAAATGTGATGATTTAAGGCCAAAAAATAACAACTAATAAAAAGTATTGTTGTTGTAATTATTATTATTATTATTATAATAACAACAACAACGAATAAAAAGTATTGCTTCTTCATTAAGCTCGCAAGTAGTCAACGCCGTGACAAATCAACTTAAGTGAAAAAACGAGTCAATATCTTATTTCTTAGTGCACCACAAAATTTGAGCATAAAAATGCCTTTAAATTAATATATGTGCTTGGATTCAAATCTCATTATTGTGCAAGTGCTATATTTAGAAAAAAACTTTAATATATAAATTTTATTTTGAGTTATTCGCAAATTAACAAGATGAATAATAAACTATTTAAAACTCCTATTGAGTATATCATCAAGCTCGTAGTCGACTAGTTTCCTTAAAGTAATTTCTGAGATGATCATGACCTACTCTTGAGTTCATTGACTTGTTAAAACCCCTACCTTTATAAATTCTAATGGCAAGTAAATTTTTAATTATAATTATCAATGCAATATATTTTGAATTAATTATATTTAAATATTTTGTTTATCACATTAATAAATAAAAAAATCTAATAAAATTTTCTGGTGGGAGTACTATTTTAAGCCTTGCAGTTTTAGAAATGAATGATTTTTAATATAAACAAATTAGCCTACTTTCTACTCCATGTGTTCACACTTGGTCAAAGATGGGAGATAGCAACAAATGAAGCAACAAATATGATGGTAAAAGTGGCGCAAAAGAATACAAAAAAAACAGCCCAATCATTTCCCATGCATCCGAAAACCAAACATCAAAATCCGAATATATATGTATATATATATATATAAGTATATATATAAATATATTTTCCAAAATAGAAAATGTTTTAAGTCCAAATTTAGTGCCAACAATTATCACGACTTCCCCCTATATTCATCAAAATTTCCACGGCAGGTATACCACGAGGAAATTTTACTCCCTTCGTCTCAGCTATTTGATAGCATGAATTCTTCTTATATTTCCAAATTAAAGTCAACTTCTCAAGTGACGATATTGCTAATAATTAATATGTAATAGAAAGATATTAGTACATAAAAATTAAAATTAATAATTTTTTTTTTGACTTATCAAATCATGAATGTACAAAATTTGTATCCCTACTAATATATCCTTATCATTCAAAGTGCATTTTAATTTATCGTATGTGTAATTTCAGCTTTTTTTTAAGTCAGCGTTATCCCACGCATATTACTCGAACAAATCAAACTTCTTCACTAAGTGTGAAAGCTTTGAAGTGAAATTTTTTTTATTGCGAAAAAAAGTCGAACATAATGAAAATGCAAAGGATAAGACATAAACCCTCTTTTATTTATTCAAAACTTTTGGAGGGCTTTTTCTTTGGGCGGCCGAGAGGTGAGAGAGATGGGAGGGACCCTTTAGGCCTTTTATATTTGATTTGACACGTTGGCATTTCATTTGCATGTGTTGTAAATAGTCTGCTCTTACCAGCTAATATCCAACATATAATAGCATCTATAATGGAAAAGATCGTATCACACCTTCCATATTGGAAAATATATTCTATATATATATATATATATATATGTTTGTTTTCATGTGTGACGAGAACATGACGCAGAGCTTACATGTATGGATGTT
>MKEJ01106449.1:0-11679 GCA_001753735.1 Embelia ribes
AAAAAAAAAAAAAAAAAGTCCCATCATGATATTTTGTGCCCATAAATATTTGATGTACTAACTTGCCAACGATAACTCGTGAGCCTTTTCTTTTTGCATCATGGGAAACAGAGGGAGAGTGTACCACGCAGGATTGAGCATAGCCACCGATCAAAACTACCAATCCAGATGTGCACTATCAAATACAACAGGTCTCCTTCAATTGCAATGGTTCTAGCACCTTGATGGGGAAGGAAGGTATAACCCAGAGGTAAGTCCTGTCTCGCAATTCCCATCACCGACATCGATGACAGTATTCTCACATACAGATACTCTAGAATGTACAAAAACCTTTTCGTAATGTTAGCTACATATTTATAGGTACTGCAATAAATGTATATTCGATATGTGCATATGCAATTAAAAGTTGGTTATTTAATGGGATAAGTTCAAACTTGATCAATGAAGGGTGAACCTAAAATTGAATATGCTTACGCTATATTGCAATCTCGGAGATTTTTAGACAGAAAATAAGCTGGTTAGAACCAAAACAATAGCATTTGGCCTTTTGCATCCGCACCAATGAGCACCAAAGCTTCACATAGTTCTGCAAATGTAAAACTTCAAGGCCTGCTTGAACGGGAGATGGTATTGGGAGGCACAAAATAAACCCACTACAAGTAGTAATATCAATGGAATTGGTTGTAGTGATAGGGCTATCAAGGGCAAAAATAAGAATAGTCGTAATTGTGCAATTTTGGCCGTCCATTGCTGCATAATTATGCATGCGCATGCTGATTGCATGCGCCATATCAAGGTTCATGCTGCGCAGCAGTCATGCCAACGGTTTCTACTACCAAACAAGATGCATCCAATCAACATCTAATTGAATAAGATCCTGCTAAACAACTGAGCTCAACTCAATGTGGATTTTCATCAAACACGTTGAATTCGTAAATAAGAACAATTCAGAATGTTCTTGATTTAGACACTGCTAAACAGCTAATATCAACAATTTCTTTTCCAAAAATAATTGTTTATAATGTTCCAACAATTTTTAAGTCTTCTAAATTGATCAAACGATTCAAAGGTGCAACTAAACTATATAAAATTGTGATATAATACAACAAATCGATTCAAAAATTTGAGTCGTAATTATGTTTAAAAAGTTATTGAATGCACATTATTGTAAAGAATCTCCATCATCAGAACTTAGTACCATAAACCATGACACATTTGAAAGGAGCAGAACAAAAGTATACAAAAATGAAGAGCACAGAGTAGGTAGCAAACAAGTATAATACTAACGCAATATATATTCCTTGAATTAAAAAACACCACCATACAGTACAACCATTGCCAGATGATTTTTCCACAAATTCCTCTACAATCAATCCCCGAACACATGTATCTATATATATGTATATAACAGCCTCCACTTCATCACATTGTAGACAGAAATTACTAAGAAAATTGAAAATACTCTGCACATACTTCTAGACTAGAAGAAACACCACACCAGACCATACACATTATATTTGATAATAAAAGAAAAAATGGGAAAATCCCTTCCGATACCCATAACTCTTCCGATCACCTTTGTAATCATTGTCAGGGATCAGCAAGATAAAAGTAGCCTTGTCCAGATCACTAATATTGTTTAAGTGGTCAATTTCACCCCTAGTCCCACCGGGCCCCATGCCTAGGGCTCGGATTTGATCGGTGGCCAAGCGAATCTGCTCCAAGGCCAGTTCGAGATTGATCCTAGCACTTTTGAGTCTGTTCCCCCAAATCCCCTCCATAATCATATCATCGGTGGCATCCAACTCTCTCTTCGCCTTGCATATCCTTTTAAGTTGCTTCCTCCTCTCCTTTTTAGCTCTAACCAGCTCTTTAAATGCTGCCATTGCATTAAGCACATCATCCCAACCCATCTCTCTCTCTCTCCCTCCCTCTCTCTCTCTCCCTCGCAACAAACCCAAACCCACTCCAACCTCTCTTATATATATATATATATATATATACGCCCCACCTTCAATTGATATTTTTCATTGACAAAATTGTTATGTTTAAATTTCTACTTCTGACGAGCAAGGGTTTCTAGAGCGACAGAGAGAGAGATGGGAGTGGGAGAGATCGATCTCTCTGACGACGGCAAGGCCTCGCAAATCTCGTGCTCGGTTTGTTTGGAGCCTGTGGTCGATAATGGGGACAGATCCTGGGCAAAGCTCCAATGCGGCCATCTGTTTCACCTCGGTGAGTGTAATTCTTATCGGGTTCCATGTAAATTACTGTAATTTTCATCCATTCGGGCTACGATCTTGGTGAATTTGATGAATTTGGGGTTAATTGTGATATGGGTATGTAAATTTTGGTTGATTAAGCCTTTCGAGCTGGAATTTTTTTATCAGGGCAGATGGTTTTTTAACCGGTATGGTCCGATTCGTGATTTTTGTTTACAATTTCACTTTGAGATCATAATTATGTGGTTAAATCCATCCGAGTTTGTGTAATTCGTTTCTGTTTTGATGTAAATTACTGTGATTTTCATCCGTGTGGGTGAAGATCTGGGTTCAACTCGATGAATTTGTGGTAAATTGTGATACGGGTCTGGAACTTTTGGTTGATTAAGATTTTTGAGCTGGATTTTTTTTTATCAGGGCAGTTAATTTTTTTTATATCTGGGTATGGTCCAATATCATGATTCTTATTTAGACTTTTACTTTGAGATCATAATTATGTGGTCAAATCCATCTCAGTTAGTCAAGTTTTTTGGTTAATTGAACTTTTTTAGTTGGATTATTTATGTGAGATCTATTTTTATCTGAGTTTTTTGTTGAATTCGTGCTCCGATGGAGATCTTTGGTTCAGATCGTGACTTTTAGTTAGTGTTATGTTTTATTATACGGGTCGGTACTAGTTGTGGTAGATTGATTCTTGAGAGCTAGACAAGCTATCAAGATGGTTCCTTTTCAACATAATTTGTCGAAATCGTGTTCTGATTTTTATTGAGATCATGACTTCTGGTTAAAGTTACGGTTAATTTTATAGGGGTGAAAGCATTTTTGGTCAATTAATCATTTTAGCTGGATTCTATATCAAAATTGTTCCTTTATTTTTCAGTTCTTTTTACTTTCGCACTTTATGTTGTCATATTTTTGTTCTCATTGACACTTTTAATTTGAGATCATAAGTTTATTTTTACATGCAGATGTTTTTTTATTACATCTACTAGATTTTTTATTTGAGATATGCTGGCTATTGAATATCTTGGATTAAAAATCCTAGTTGTTTTTGGTTGGTTAGACCTTTTGACATGAATTTTTCATCAAGGTAGTTCTTCATATCCGAATTTTGTTGGTTGCGATCAAATTTCTTGGATTGATGTTCCTTTGAGACTTTGAGATGCTGGTATTGGTGTTTTGGACTAAGTTCGTTGGACAGAACAGATAGCTTTTGTTGTTCTGAATTTAAAATTAGCAGAGCGTAGTTATAAGGATATTTAATGAAACAAATTGTGCTGCGATTAATTTTGATGTAAATCTGTATGCTTTTCGCAGATTTGGTCAATGATCCGATTGATTAGTTTATTTTTCGGTTTGTTAAAGTGTGAGCTGGAGTATTAATTATAGTTTCCTTTTCATCCATATTTTTTTTGCGATTCATGTTCGAATTATGAATAATTAGTAGCCTGTGAAGTCATGGTTGGATCAGTTGTTTTTGTGGTTTGTTATATGCTGATTTTGCATTTTTTGTCCAACCATAAACATACTTTTAGCTTAATCGTATCTTATGCCCACCTTATGCCCACCGTGTTCCATAAACTATCAACCTTCGATTGCTCAATTACCCTTTTTTTAATCTGGTATTAGGTGACTAACTAAATCCATGTGGCATTATTGTCCCAAATTAAACTTAGCAATGTGATTGAGGGTAACTTTTTTGGCCTTGTCCCGTACTGGAATTTGGAGTATGTGGTGGCGTCGTAACAGTATTTGGTTTTCATGCTGGATCATGCCCCTCTATTGATACAGTGAAAATTTTATTAAAGAAAAAGAAGTGGTATTTATGGAATTTTTCTTAAGGTTTTCAGAATTTTGGGAAAAGTTATCAACTACTTGTTTCTTCATGGCATCAGTTAATTTCCTAATTATGTGCTGCAAGCCATTGCTAACTACTTTTTCCTATTATAAAATTGCTAGACAATTTTTCCTCAGATAAATCATTAATCTAGTGTAGCTAATACTTAAAAATCCCTCAATTTCATTATTTTAAAAAATATATATTTTTCTTTGGAACCTCCCTTTTCTTTGAGGCAAACCATAGTCACTATTATTTCTCATTTTTTTTTCCTTTCAATTTCACTGCATCGCTGCAATGTTAGATAGGTTGCCATGCATAAAAAATTTACCCACCAATATCAGACGTAGCTTTATACATAGTGAACATGTCTCCCGAGAATGTCATAACCCAACAGGCTTCCATTTGTCTCTGCCAATCACCACTATTGTATTAGCCAATCACACTCCAGATCATTTGTGTCGACTGCAGTATTATTTGAAAGATATTCCTCCACCTTATCTTGTGCTACTTTTTTATTTATTGTCAATTATTTTTCACTTTCCTGACCTATTTTTCATGATTTTGTAGTCCATTTTAAATTCCAGTAAATAATTTGTATATGCTAGTTCTTGCGCCTTTTATTTGGAAGGATCAACCAATTAAACCCTTCTCGGGATTACTTGAGATTTGAGATTAGGTAATAGAGAAGGCAAAGTAAGACAATGTTGTGTGTTTTAATTGCAAATACTTTTAAAATAAAAACCATTTCCTTTTGTAATTTTTTTTCCTGTTTCAGTTTCTTTGTGATTGAAGCAGGAATCAAAGAATCTTTTTATTGATAGTTTGAGGTATAGTTGTTGATAACACTTATAAGAACATAAGTATAAAATGGGAAATGCATTATAGTGGAACAGTGCCTTTCTGAATCCTGATTCTATACGGAAAGTTGGTTCAGAAATTGTTTTTTAAATTTAATTGTCATTTGCACATGATTGAGAAAAAGCTGACGAGTCAATAAGTAGTCTCAAAATAAGATGCCCATTTGTTATTGAAGCACGACCCCAAATAAAGTTCCAACTTTGCTTCCTTGCCCGATGCTATGTGGGATGGAAAGTATGCCATGTATACCATAACATACAAGCACCAGGTCATGTGGGTCCTAATTTTAGAATAATGTTTTGCACTTCTAGCTTTTTATTTACACATAGTTATGTTTTTACTCGAGAGAAGATAGTTTTACATTTGGTTGAGGTTAAACAGAAAGTGTATCATCCTTTTATACTTAATTTAAAGTTGTTTTCTACTTTGCATTCTCATTTATCATGTTATGAGTGATGTAAAACTAAAAGTTAATGACTGCTGAAGCTGTTTATAACATTGTAATCGTGTTGCATGTAATTAACTCTTTTAGTTTCCATATAAGAAACTGCTGATTGTTTACCACTGTATTCTTGAAGATATAGCATTTACTTTATTTCATCGAAAATAGTATGTCTCAGCAGTGTCTCTAATATATTATCTTTATACAAGCATTTTTTCAAAAGTATGTTCTGTTTTGAGGGAATAGTTATATTTTGCATTCTTTTCCTCTTTGTTTTCCAAGATATGTTGGTACTTAAGTAAATTATAGCTTAGACCCTTGACAGTTGAAGCCTCACTTGTACTTTTCAAAATGATCATGCATGTGTTTCACTTGTCAGAGGTGATTTGTAACCTACTTGAATTCCTATTATATCACTATCTATCCTTCCATTCACTCTGCTTTTTTAATCCCTTAATTGTAGTCAAAATTTCTTGTCAAAATTAATATCTTTTTCAATTTCCTGTTGAAATACATTACAAGACCATATAATGCCATTATATTTTTCCATATAATGCCCTTTTGAGTTCCCTTTTAGAAACCAATAGATTCTCTCTATACACTTGATACTGGATATAAGTAGGACCAACTTGTTATATACTGGAAAATAAGATGAACAAACAAACACATATGGAACCTCTCTTCCATGTGGAACTTAAACAACTTAAACTCCTTTTCAACCTAGGAAATTTTCAAATTGATAATCTGCAATAGCATATCTGCTCACTCTAATATGTCACTACGTGTACATTAATCAAAACCTTCTTTTCCACCACGCAGACATGCTATGATAGTTGTACTTCTTTTACAGGTTTCATTTCCTTACTTTTAGAAAAGGAGATTTCTTATTTACAGTATGCATATGATTGTTTTTTGCTGTTAACAACCTGCATGTTTCTTCACTATTTACAGATTCATTAGTTTGTTGGGATGATTTGCAATTTTGTTTATCTGACAGGATTTAAGTGCCATAGAAAAATCAATTTTGAAAGGCCATTAAAAGAATTTAGCTTTGTTATCGACATCTTATTTCTTTCTCTTTACTAGTGATTTTTTTTGTTTTGTTTTGTTTTTTTGGTATCACGAGATCTAAGGTAGATAAGGACATCTGGAATGTTACTTTTGGGTTATATTTGACTATAGTTTTTACTTACTTCCCTTGTATTTTTCTGCTGAAAGATGTAGCTTTTATCTTTGGATAATGCTATTAGGGAATGTCAGTTCAGCATTGAAATAGACTACATATTACCATGCCATGAAAGAAGAGGGGAGAATATATATAGGAATATTTACATTCTTTTATCATTTTTCCATGAATACCATAGTTGCGAATTTTTATCCTGTGAAAAGCAGGAATAAAGAGAGTAGAAGTGACTATTTCCCACACTTCCAGAGTACCACTATCTTTTGGACTTACCATTGCATATAATTCTTGCACAACCCAAGTACAGAAGTCCTCGACCAACCCCTCGTCTTGAATTATGCACAAGCACTGCCCACTTTTGCATCGTAACATACTTTTAGCTATTGATCCTTTCCTAATTGTTCATGAAAAAATTTGGCATGTCTGTAGTGTGTTTTCTCAACTTTTTATGACATTGTTGCTATATAAACATTTGATGGGTTCTTTCTAAAAGAAAAGATCAGTTGAATGTACGTGATAATTCTTTACTCTCAACAAGGCGCATGTCTACCATAGTCTGAAAATGTTCCACACAGTGTGCTTAAAATTGTGTTTTGACTTGTGGCTGTTCATGTCTTTGTGATGATTTTCAGATTGCATTGGTTCTGCTTTCAATTTTAAAGGAGTAATGCAATGCCCCAACTGTCGGAAAATTGAGAAAGGGCAATGGTTATTTGCAAGCCCTTCTCGTTCATTTCCAGATGTGAGCATGGATGACTGGGTGGTCCACGATGAGGACCTGTATGATTTAAGCTACTCTGAGATGGTAAAATAATTTTATCAGAATTCCATGCGTTTTAATTGTTTCATCTGCATGCCAATGTCCTTATCTATTGATCTACCATGTCTATCACTTATGTTTCTGTGATGCCAAAAGCAATGGTTCTACCTTGATACACGGACCCGAGAACCTGCCAAATGACCCACAACTGACTTAGAGAGATGCATGTCAGTAGGATGGTTGTGGTTCGCCAAATTATCCATTAAGGGATGACGGATATGGGTTTTGATATTGCTGAAACATTAATCTCAAGTAAAATGGTGGATAGGTGCTTACCTTGTTTAGGATTTTTAGGCAGGGTTCCTCGATATGGTAGAAAGGGAAATGACTGAATCAGAGATGAGAGAAGTGCACCAACTCAAGATGAAATCAAATATATTTTTTTTAAATGGTTTTTTAATGTATGATGAAGACAAAAAAATGTGCTTCTTCAAAACATTGAATGTACGATAACTGAGAATAACGTAAGGTGAGGGCAGTCAAAACTGACTTTCGCTGAAATTATAGAGGAATAAACATGAGTATCGTGGTTTGACGATGAATATGTCCCGTAATCGGATTAAATGGCTGAAATAGATCAATTTAGCTGGCCTCTTTTAGTTTAAAAACAACTTAAATGTATTGGGTAGAGTACAGGTTCTGGATTTGGCCATTCAAGTATTGTCTCTAATGCCGCTCAGTTTTATTTTGCGTCTCTTCTTTTGAAAATTATCCAGATGGGTACTTTTGGCCATGTTTATTTGGAGTGTGAGGGGTGGGATAGTTTTATTTGTAATGTGGAACCTGCTTATAAAATGTTGGGATGGCATTTTTGCAATCTGTACTAATGTTAGGATGGTACTGTTTGTCCTATTTTGGTTGGATAATCCCATACTACATGGAAGGTGTTATGACTTATACCCCTGGATGGTATAAATTGCCCGGTAGAGTTATTACTTATTACCCCCTTATACCCTTTATCCTAGTGAGAACTTACGTTACTTTATACTTAAATGGTTTTTGCAGTCTTTTGGAGTTCACTGGTGTCCATTCAGCGGCTTAACGCGACTGCCATCGTCCTTCGAGTAAGTTCTTAGAAAATTACTCTTACTGGGAAGAAAGAGCTCTTGTTGTTTTCTATATCGAGGTCCATTTGAAATTTTGACAGAGAATTCTTGAGCTTGCACCTGCACTTATATATATATATATATATTGCAGTATTCTGAATTTTTTTATAATCCGTTTCTATATTTTTATAGTTGGATATTAACCTACTGCAATCCTCCGCCTTTATTCAGGCTTGGGTGCTGTTGTTGTATTCTAAATTTTTCCTCTTCCAATTAAATCTGGGATTTTTTTTGAACTTTGGTTTATTTCAATTCTTCTGTGTTAGCTTTCTAGAGCCTCTCGTCGTACATTGTATGTAATTTTAGTTCACTGAGGGTTTTTTAGAATATGGAGTTATTTCATTTCTGGGGTTCGACTTAGGGCTTGTTTGGTAAGGGCTTAAAAGCCCAGCTTAGTTGCGGGACCCACTTTTAAGCTTGGGCATGTAAGCTAGCTTTTTTGCTTTTCGGCCCAAAAAAGCTTTAAGCTAGCTGGAGCTACCTTTTTTGTGCAATACCAAATAAGCCAGCGTATGAACTTTTAAGTTGCAACCAAACCAACCCTTAGTAGGGGTCAATGTTGTTAATGTATACGTTATGTTGGGATTTCTGACTTGCAAATGTTAAATTTAATGAATTGCGATTTAGTGTATATATGTAAAGAGAGTTTCTTGTGGTATTGAAGGTAATTCATTTGTCAAGTTTTGATAACCTATGTCCAAGGATCAGAAAGAGACTCTGCCCTTCAATTGAAATGTCCAGAAGACTTACTATTTTTGAAAGAAGCTTTTATGAAATTATGAAAATTTAACTTCATCTACGCACACGGAAGATGGGTTGTACATCATTAATTTGCACTAGTATATGTGGTACACTGTAGCTACTTATTCAATACATATGCATGTGTTGCTTTATCATTCGTGTTGTTGACGATTCATTATCTTTTGCTATCGACATATTAGGATCGTTTTCAGCATTAGATTCGCTGATATTTGTCTCTTGTTTTAATTTTCATCATCTGATTTCTCTAATATCTGTTGTTTTTCCTTTTACAGTGAAGCGGAGTATTCAGCTGCTGCATGTAAGATAAAAGCTCCTTCTGCTTAAGTGGTGCTTTTCTTTGTTTCTAGATTCAGGTAGAATATGGAGTTCGTCTTCCGACCTAAAATTTGTGAGAACTTTTTAAATTTTACAGATCATGATCTTGTTGGACAGCAAGCTTTATTTGAGCCATCAGCTGGATCGTCTGCTTCTCATCCGTGTCCGTATATCGCTTATATGGGACCTGTCCACCCATCATCATCAAGTTCCGGTAGCAATGTTCAGGATGGTGGTTCTAGTTATAATAATCACTGGAACGGGGCATCGGGCCCCAGCGAGGTGGCAACTTCTTATGGTTATCCTGCCATGGAAGTCCATTACCATACTTGGGAGCACCAGGCTTTGCCTTTCTCTTCATCAAGCAGTCGTGGTGCTGGTGGTGCAGATCAGCTTTCAGTTCCATCTGTTACCCACCGGCAAACTAGGCCAAATTCTGATGGGTCTAGGTCAGGCAACTTTATGCATCATTTACCTGTGGGCCACAGGTAAGCTCTGTAGTACCAAGCGTGCATTTTAGTTAATTTTGTTGTACTGTCTGTTGATTACGAAGTCCATTAGAATATTTCTACCAGAAACACTTTTGAATTATTGGATTCTGAAACAGATTTTAGGGATTTTTGTAAGCATGAGGTGTTAGAAATGTACAGATATTTGTCCTCCTTGTTTTAGAAAATAATCTTAACGACTTAACCAACGCATATGATAAAAAGTTGACCCTTTAGTAGGATTGGCTGCTTGTATCAAGCATATGATAACAAAAGGACTTAAGTTAAAAAATATACTCGAACTCAACACTTTTGTCACTCGAATCGAGCAATTATTGAGTCAAGTTCGAGTTACTCGCTAGTAGCTCGTCCCATAGCCACTCCTACCCAAGAGGAGTGATGGAGAATAATATATATAAAATAAAAAGTTTTCCCACACTAATGGCTTGGGTTTTAGAAAGATTGGCTTCTGAACACTCGGTCAATTCTGAAACCAATCTAAAAGGGAATGTACCGAGAAATTTACTTTGAATGTTCTCTTTATAAGCTCTGTAATCTTTGTTTTGGTTTTGATTGCAGTTCTGGTGCTCGAACGGGGAGCTCAGCGACATCTTCGAGGATTCCACCTCACCCAGGCAGCGTTGCTCGTACCCGTGATCGAGTCCAGGCCCTCCAAGCATACTTTCAGCTGCCAAGCAATACGCCACCTGTACGTACACCTGTCATCTCCGGTTCACGGAGATCTGGTACCCCCCGAGGATATTCTCAAGTGGGTTCTGCTGCTACGTTTTCCGATCAAGCCGAAGGCTACTACTACTTCCCATCCGCTTCATCCGGTGGTCGAAACACTTTGGAAATGGAATCTCATCCTCTATCAAACCGCTTCCATTCTTGGGAGAGAGAGAGTCATAACCCTTTTTCATTTAGCCAAGCCAGTAGAGAGTCCATTTGGGCTCCGTTGCATCACTGGAGGCATGGATCAGACAGGACGCAGTCCCAAAATCGGTGATTAAAAACCCCTTAATTTATGTTTCGTGAAGCAAACTTGCGCTAAACTATGCCTGGAAACAAACTTATGCATGTTTGAGATAAAACCGATAACGTTATATGCTTTGGCATGTGCTCAAAGTGCTGTGGCGTAGCCTTGAAATTATGTTTATTTGGGTAGCTATGCGCTGTGTGTGTGCTGGACTGGCTTCCTCAAGTTCCTTTGCCCCGGGGATATAAATAAAGCTTTGTTTTATTGGATGGTTAAAATCTCCTGCCCCTCTTTCGGTTTGATAATTATGTCCTCAACGTATATTTGTGAAATTTGGAAAGTTTATGGTAAAGCTGTTGAGCTGTGGTGGTTTAATGGAGATGGTCATAATTTTGTTGAAGAAGTTTGATTTCATGAAGTTATGAGTTCGTTTTATGTCATGAATGGGCTATTAATTTCACAGTAGTTCACCGATTGGTAATATCATTGATACAAAAAATTGTACGCTCTATCTTTGATCTCTCGAACCCGACCAGGGGATAAGAAAAAGTTAAAGGGGGGAAAGGGTATCGCGCTTAGAAAAATTAAAAGCATTTCTTTTCCATCTATTGGTGCGGGGACTGTTTGGTACATTTTGGTATTACACATCTTCTCTTTGTTTCCC
>MKEJ01106457.1:0-10029 GCA_001753735.1 Embelia ribes
TACATTCTGTTTGCTGGGATTCTGATGGTTGTATAAGTGAAGTAGGGAAATGATTGTAACTGGTGCAAACCAGATTATAAATATATATATATATACTTTCAACATCGGTTTTGGTCATAACCGATGTTGAAAGTAATACATTTAACATCAGTTATAATGTAGAACTGATGTTAATTGTATTTAACATTGGTTAGAATCTAAAACCGATGTTGAATGTATACCTTTCCACATCGGTTCAATTTACAACTGAATTTAAATGTTTAGCTTTCCACATTAGTTGATTATAACCGATTTTAAATATTAACGTTCCAAATCGGTTCTTTCTACAACAGATTTTGTTTGTTTAACTTTTCAAATCGGTTCTATTTATTACCAATTTTAAATGTATCGACATTCCAAATCGGTTAGATTTATAACCGATTTTAAATAGTAACTTTCCAAATCGGTTATATTTATAACCGATTTTAAATGTTTGACATTTCAAATCGGTTCCTTTTACAACTGATGTTGAAAGTTACCACAATCAACATCCCCTATTTCAACATCGATTCAATAACTGATTTTAAAAGTCAATTTTAACCAATTTAAAAAGTTAGTTCTGCAATTGTGACATTAGATGAACTGTTTTATATAACAAAATTCTAAGCACATATTTATAAAGTTCAATGCATGTTTGGTCAAAGGAAATCTAGTAATATATAAACTCAGGTGCAATGCTATAAACAAAATTGTTCTACAATGGGATGCACCCTTAGCTAATACACCAGCTACCACATTTGCTTCCCTATAAATGCAGTTCACCCCAATAAAAGAGAATACCCTAGCTAGCCGCCTTATGCCATCAAGCACGTACTGAGGAGGGGTGGATGAGTTCGGGACCTACACAAGAGTTGCAACACCAGAACTGAATCAATATCAACTAATACATATGAAAGATCAATCTGTTTGCGGTATACAAGGTCCTAACGCGAGGCCTGAGTTCAACCGTAATCAGAGAAAAAGTCTATGGAAGGTGCAAGAAACTTTCAAGTATGTGATTAGAAGTGGAACTCACATGGTCACAAACAAGGCATGGAGAAAAACTAGCATATAATAGCCTTCGCGGCTTAGCCTAATTCATCCCCAAACAAGTTCTTCCCCCTTCTCGAAAAGGTAATAAACTATGGGCTGGTTTGGTTGCATATTTTAAGTAAAAAATGAGCTTTATTCTATCTATGAAAAAGTAAACGCATCACGATTAAAATTTTTAAATTATTTAGGCCCCAAAAAAAAAAATTCTACTTAAAAAGTTAGTAGTCAAATGTAATCCAAAATTTAAATAATAATAATAAAAAAAACTAACTTGGGGGCTTGAAAGCCCTCTCATCGCGATACCATTATAGAAAACAATACCATATTAGAAAACAAAATAATTAGGGATGAAATTAGTTTAGGCCCAAACGTTCTTTTGGAGTGGCCCAATCTGGATGAAAGACATCTAATTATTAGTTTGGCCCGACTGGCCCAGATGTCTTCACTCATTTTACAATTCTTGTTAAAATGATATGCATATAAAAAACCATACACGAAAATTGTATAAACATCTGTAAAGTTATAATTTACCTGAAAAACTTTTCACTAAAATAGGATCAAAGTACTAGATCTAATTACACAGGTGGTCATTTAAACTGGTTCGATCAATTTATTACGGTGGTTGTAAAAAGTTAGTTTTTTTTGTAATTGATAAAATAAGTTGAACGAATGGAGTAACTTAGAATACTTAAAACCCTATGGGAAAAAAAAAGGAAAAAAACACACACTAAAATTAAAGCTCGAAAATCTAGAAATGAAACATAAAATCAATACATTGTACCGTAGCATTTCGTAAGTTGCATTCATCGAATTAATCAACCATTCGTAAAATCTTAGGAACGAGATGGATAAATGCAAGAGGTTTCGTGGTGAGCAAGTCTCGAGAGCAAACTCCCGGGGAAATCAGGTGGAGAGCCACGAGTTTCATTTTATTCCTGATCTAATAGTAGCGGAACTTGGGGGAATAATCTAGTACGATGGCCTTGGTAATTCTTCTTGTTATTCCTTTGTTGGTTTTTGTCTTCTTAATTTATTGCTTCTAATTGTTATTTACGTATCATTTTTCTGCGATTTTGGGAGTAATTTTGCTGATAACTTTGATTAGGGGAGTAAGCCATGTACACAACAATTATTCATTGTCATATGTCCCACGAGAGGAATTTTTTAATTGGTGTAGAAGAAGTAAAACAATGACCATAATAATTAATGTGACTTGTATGGAATGATTATTTTTTAAATTGTTTGATCTAGTTGTTAATGATATTATTTTCTATTTTCTCAGGCATTATCTTTAGTTTTGTATTGTCTCTTGATTGGTTTATTATATAATAATCTTTCTTTTCTATCATTTTCATAATAATTCTATAAATTTACTTTACATATTTTACACAAATGTTATGAATTAAGTATGTGCCAATTGCAGAATAATATTTATATTATTATATAACCTTAAATTTTACATGATATAAATTTTTTCCAGTATACTGATATTGACATTATAAAGATATAATCTCAATCATAAATAATTTTAATTTTTTAATTATATTTTTTATCGTTTTGGGCCAATGCATAGAGTTGGTTTTTGTATATATTTTAGAGTAATATGCTTTAGCTGTTTGAAAAAATATTAGATTTAAAGGAATTCTATTTGATAATGTTTTAATATAAAGTAATATAATGTTAATAAGTTTTAGTTTTATGGAATTATATTATAATAAGTTTTACTACTTAAAAATCCTAATCTGGAAGAAAAGTGTGCTCAAAAGAAGAAAATAGAAAAGACATACAATAAGATAGTAAAATAAAAGTCTTTTACATTAAGGTGAACTAATTTGGAATACTATCTTACCTCTTGGAACTACAAATACAATTTTAGTAAGATGGTCTCCAAGTTGAAAAGAACCTTTTAAGATAAAAAAAAATATTGAGAGGGGTAGCCTATCACTTAAAAGGAATTGAACACAAGATACAAAAAAATGAAAAATATTTATAGAAATATTCTCCGTTAATACAAGCATCGGTAAATTACTAAAGAAAAACTATTGAAGACCATATTTAAACATGTCATAAAGTGATAATTTAATTTTAGAAATAATAACATAGTAAAAATAGACATTCATTTCACTAAAGTAATTACATGCTACCTCATTTTAAAACCTTTTTAAGGTCAAATTGCAGTGGTACAAAAGTCTACTCAACAAAACTAATAGGCTATGTATGAATTAATATCTAACTTTTAGGATTGTCTTTGAACAAATATTCAAATTGTTCCAATCTCTGAACATAAGTCATTTGAGCTCTTTGCAACTCGAGTTCTTGTTGAAAGGATGAGAGGTTTGAGATAACTCAAACAACTTGTTTAATCAATTCCTTCGAAGTGAAATTATTTTTAACATAAAACCTAGAAGAAAACCATCAAATCAAGTTTAACATTAGAATCTTAAATGTTCATTTGTCCGGTTTAATTCTAAACCAATCAAATGAGGGAGACATTGTTTGCACTATTTTTTAATTAATTAAGCCTATTGAAAAGATTAATTAATAATTAAATGTATAAAATAAAGACATTAATTAATCTGATTTTGTTTATAATAATCTTAAATTAATTAAACCTACTAAAAAGATTGATTAATGACTAAAAGCCTGATATAAGAATTTTAATTTGTCATATGTGGATTAAGTTAGAAAATAAAACTTAACAATGTGTATGAGTTTCGCCTATTTTTAATTTAGGCCCCTAAAAATTGATGTTCAGCGCATAACTTAATTGCCTAAATTAATAAAGAATTAATTAAGCATGTTTAAAGGATAAATTAATTAGTATTAAATAAATTGGTAGTAGAACAATAATGTAGTAATATATATGCCAACGAGTGATATTGAATGGACAAAGTGGGGGCACATGTCACAACCACAACAATATCGTCAAAACAGCTGAAAAAATAAAAGCTTTAAATGAGGGCCATTGGACTAGATCATGCGGCCTATAGTCAAAAGAGCAACTAAGAATAGTTATTTAACGGACTCTATAAAAATAAGAATAACAGTTGCAAAAAGGGAACGAATACATCTCTAGCACGGGTTTAACAGGCAGTAGGTGTAACTAAGTCTTAGGAGTAGCGGTAAAGTAGATTGAAGCCATTTCGACACTTTTAAACCATTCAACCATTTGAATCAAAGCGATTTATTCGAGTAATAAAAGTGCACTTTTGTTATTCAATTTGATTTGCTAACTTTTACTTCAAACTGCCATACATTATCAAAGAAAGTCTGAAACTAAGGTGAGGTAGAGGTGTGCATTGGTACCTAACCGAACCCGAAAAAATCAAATCAATCGAATGCATAAATATAAAATTGAACCGACCGAAATATAATTTCAAAACCGAACCAGTTCGAACCCAAAAAAATCGGTTCGGTTCTGCTCCAAACCAAAAATCGAATTACAGAAAATAAAATAAAATTACTAGAATGTTAAGCCAATGTATTCGTGACCCTAATTAAAAATAAATAAATTTATTTTGAAAATAAAGCTTGTTCAACAGAACCGAATTGGTAAAGTTAATATGAAAATAAGAACCGAAATGATATAACTGAAAAACCACAATTTTTAATTTTACAAAATCAAACCGATTCAAAATAAAAAAAAATTGAACCGGATGGATTTGATTCGATTTTTCGGTTTAACCGGTATATACACACCCCTAAGGTGATGAACTACATTCCTCTTTGTTTTGAATTTTCAACAAATCAATCCATCACTCGTTGAGACAAATTGCTGCGAACGAAGAGATTTTTGGGTAACAATGCCGTACTGTACTCATATATGTTGAGGACTATTTCTTCTACATGCCATATATATGTTCATCCTATATGCATCTACATTTTTCGATTTGATCTTTCATTAAAAGTTTTTCCTCTCGCTTTATTCTATTTATATCAATTCGTGATAAATTTTTGTTTCTATTGGGACATAACAAACATGGAGATTAAATTTTATTTTAAAACCTACTTGTCCGAAGTTTTGTAAAGCCGAGGACACAGTGAGGGAGCACATGGTTGATCATAGGATTTGGACTGGTATGTTCGTCGGATGGAGCATTATAGGAGGGTGGTGAAGCCGTGAACGTACAATTACTTGCGATGGCAAATTAAGAAATTTCATGCTATGATTTGGATTTGAGGGTGGTACAATGCAATACAGACAGAAGGATATTGCCGATAAGGTTTTGGGACCGGATCGATTTTAGTAATCGAGGATGTTCATAGTAATGTTGGGGTGACGGGGCGAGGGAGAGCCTAAATTGTGTGGTCGCGACCAATCATATCAAATGAGCTCAGATCTTTAACCCTTCCTTGTACCCCCTTATTATTTTTTGTTTTAAAATCCTAATTAATTGGCTTACTATTTGTAAAATAGCTCTCAACACCACCATACATTTTCCAAGTATGAAAACATAATCTTTTAATATTGTTATTACACACTTTTCTATATTTTCAACATTTTAGTTTTGTCGAATATAAACCTAAAAATTGAAGTTCACATTATTTTCTAACATAAGAATTCCTACTTCGTAAGTTAATTTATTTACGATTTTGGTACCAGAAATAAAAGAGGCACAACAAAGGAAGCAGAGGCATTGCTCCTCAAGCACATTTATATAAACAAGTCCCATGCACCTTTGACGGCTACAAAATACCCCCGTATGACTGCGTATCCAAAGTCACTTAATCGAACTATTTCGGAGTTATTGACAAGGCCATGAATCCTAGAAAATTTATCCACCACCCTGAGGACAAATGATACTAGGACAATCAGAGGTGGCGAAGCCCGAAACTAGGTAGCCAAGAGGCCAAAATCATGTTAGTACGGATTATTTAATTAGCTGCTCTTTTGAGAGTTCCAGACACACATTGATTAAAACGAATTCATCAACAACTGTTCCAAGTATACCATTATGGTTCTACTTTACCGTTGAAGCTCGTTCAAGGGTCACAAATTGTAATTATGAGAAAAAGCATATACCCGGAACGACGTGACCAAATATACTTTACTTTAGTTAGTTACAAGTTTTATAACATTCAATCAACAGTATAAACATGTTCATCAATTCATATATACAAGATTATACACAATCCTGATACATACATGCATACTAGAGGGAGAGGGATATATTCAATGCTGCTGCAATCCAAGCTATTCGAGTTCTCCAACGGTTTCATATGTACAAATTCCACCATCGGAAGATCTGAAGCACGGAAAATGGTATCACTTTCTGGAATTTTAGTATTTTCCTTTAGAAAAAAAATCCATGCAAAAGTGTCTAAAGCAGTGGAAGAAAATGATGAAGCCTTAATACCTCCTATATCCAGTTCCTTTTGGACCTAAGCTGAGTGAGTTTATCCCTCCATTGAGCTGTTATGGAACATACCGAAGATATTGTCAGATAAAGTGACATTAAGAAAAATATTTTCCAACTATAGAGGTTTCGATTAGATACAGAAATAGAGCCAAAACGCATCCCTATAAAGCATACCTGCATCTTTGTAACGTTCCTCAACAGCAGCAATCAGCATGTTACGGACAAGATCAAATTCTTTTGTTTCAATACATGGCTGGCCAGTAGGTCTGCAACACAACAGCAGAAATTGTATTAACATTTAAGCTTTAAAAATAACGCCTTTCTAAAGTTGAGACTAAATTTTTTAGATCGGCAATACTATGAAATAATACACAACCTTCCATACACAAGATTTTCCAAAGCCTTGGACCCACCATCAATCTATTCTTTTAAATGCAATATATAATGATATCCAATTACCAACAACGCCACTGCATTGAGAGCCTCAAAGTCGCAGGACTGGAATAAAACATGGATAGAGCAAAAAGATAGAGCAAAGAATTACCGGTCCAGTTCAGTAAAGAGTAGGCCATCTGAAGGAATAGATTGCAACGACACTTTAGCAGCTTCAACAACCCTCATTCCATCACTATATGCCAAGTGCTTATTCACTTGTATAGGCACCTGAAAATTTTTTGAACAAAATGTTAAACAAGGCATGGACCAATTGAGCCACAGGCCAACTTCTCTAACAATCTCTAACTGTGTACATTCAGAATACGAGTACAACTACGCACAAGTGTTGGTAGGCGATTAATTTTATGGTACTACAAAGTGGAAACAGCACTCATAAATAGACCTTGGAAATACAAGGATCGCTCAATGTGGTAAAACCAAATTATGGTACAACAGGAGTACTAATGGGTTCATCATACCTGACCAAGCAAAATAAAAGAAGAGGTACCTCAATCAACTGGAAACAGTTATCACCAGCTTGAAAGCAAACTTGAAGGGGTGCTCTTGCAAGACGGATAATTTTTAACATAAAATACTATTACAATTGTAGGCTTATCCAACCGAAATCTATTAACCACACAAACCAGCTCATCATTTCCTTATTCAATACATTTCAGCTGTCTTTTATGATAACATATCAAAGAGTAGTCATTGCAACTATCTGAATGGCACATTTGGTGACAAAGATGGTTGATGCAAGGGTTACGTAAAAAGAAAAACTACAACAGTGAATCAAAAAGAGTTCCTACCAACAAACGTGTTCAAAGGTACCTTGCATCTTACTGCAATGTTGATGGCATCTGAAGGCCGAAGATCAAAACTGATACTCTCCGTTTCATTACCCACCTATAATCGCATAAAGAAAAAGATCATGCCAATGTTACTAAATAAGCAAATGCCAGGTATTCCTAACAAATCAAGCATCCGACAACTGAATATTAGCTAGAAAATACAAAAGTTCTTAGAAATATGCCTTTGTGAGATATAATTGAGCAAAATATGCTTCGTGCACTCTTTTGGTAACTCGAACAAGCTTCACCTACATCAGCAGTAAATGGAAATGTCAATAGAAGCTACCATGTTATACTGTGGTATTGTAAAATAAAGAAAAGGAACGAACTTACTGCATAGCCCATCTTGTCAATCATTTCCTTCACAACTTGATACACAGTTGGCCGAGCCTGAAAAGAAATCAAGGTCTCATGTTTTCTATTATATGACAGCATAAGAGTCGAAAAGTTTCCAAAAGTTAAAGCGGAGAGTTTACAATTTGGACATTGCGAACAGCAGCCATTAGCAAAACACTAGGCATCTCCACTGCATTCAACAGAACATTGCATTCAACAGAACATATTAGTAATGGGCAAAATAAATGCTAAGTCAAAGCTCCATGCTGGATTTTATTATTTCCCGGCTGTAACGCAGTTAAATAAACGTACAAACAATAATAGGAAGCAGAAGGCCTGTCCCGTCTTCCATCTTCAGAACAATGGCAGGATGAGGAGCATAATCAGGTAGGTGTCCACCCTGGGGGTTGTTATGAACACATCTTACATGCCTACCATCTCTCATTTTAATGGTGAAACCATCTGAGCCACTCTTTACCTCAACTATCAGGAGAAAGCAATAACAAACAAGCATCAATAACATCGTAGTTCGTATAATCATAAAATGAAGAAGAAAGCCAACAAATTACAGTTCTCAACTATATAATTCAGGCAATAAAGTTGCAACTATATATATTATGAGAAAGCAGGTTTGGTCCACATCAAGAGAAAACATGCATGTTCAGTCTTAGAGAACTAATGACTAATGCAGATGCCACTTTGTTTAGTAACCTCGTCGAGCATGTTCCTAATCATGCACTTACTACCGCTAGCTTCGAAAAAATGTGTTCTCCCCAACTGACTAAATGTCATTATAAAATTGTGATAATGACAGACAATTCGTAATCAGATGCCGGAAACATAGCAACAAAAAAAGGATACTCTTGCAAGAAACATAACAACAATAAACCAGGATATTCTTGAAATGATTTTAGCTACAAGCAAGTAACCCATTATAGCAGCTTATCTTTTCATCTTTCAACATTAAGCAGAAGCCACAAGAGACCGAATTCAGATTGATTTTCAAGTACAAGGAAACGACAAAACACAGTATGCTCAAAATGCCATTGACTATAATTGGATTATTATCACCAAATGCATTTTCCAAAGCAGAAAATACAAGCCAGACAGATGCACCAGAGCGTAAATACTGTGTAATTTCAGGAAACCAATTGAACAAGTATACCTGCTTCAACGACACTGGAGTTCACATAATCTTCGTCATTCTCATGAAAATTGTCAGCCATGCTACCATTACCATCGGAAGATGAACTCAAACTACAACACACCTTCTTGTACTGCAGTAAATTTAGTTGATTCCCCATATTAGCCCTGGTACCTTTGATCCATTTGAGCCCCCAAAACCTACTTCTAAGAAACTCAGTTTTCGTCAACGGCCCAATAACTGGCAGAGCATAAACTCCGGGTCCCTTGGTTCGGGCAGTCAGGCTAACAACTGGAACTTGTAGGGAAGCCATCTGACCTCCTAATAAAATAAAATTAAAAACTTTTTTTGCCGAAAAGGTCCATAACACAGTTAACAGATTCTGTTTCCATAGTCCGACGTTCAACAATTATTTTTTAAATCATCCCTTGACATATATAATGTAGGTCCTATTTCAAATTCTCAGTTCGTGTGGAATCAACCGAACACCATAATTGGAAAATCATCTAAAAGCAGAATACCAAATGATTGAAATTTTTTTTGGGGTTGTGACAAGATTTTTTTTTATTTATCTGAATTTCATTCATTTTACAACCTTGACTTTGCAGATACCTAATGGTCCCCCATAAGTAAAAGGAAAATAATTCACGTACCGGTATGAAACCGTACAAACAGCTTAGATCACGTGCAGTAATCTTTTTTAACGAAAAAAATCAACCCCCGGGATACAACCTTGATGTGAGCATATGCTTGTACTGTTTCTCGGTATGTATATCATACAACTTCAATTAAAATCCTCAAAAATACCAAAAGAATAATAATAAAAAAATAA
>MKEJ01106458.1:0-17176 GCA_001753735.1 Embelia ribes
GTTCTTTACGAATCAGATCATTACGAAGACGAAAAGCTTGACAAGTAAGTACTATTTTCTGGTGTAATTTATTTATGTTATTATGAATTTTCAGTTTAATAAAATATTATTATACTACAGATACCAATACTTTTTTTCTCATCTACTAGTGACTTACAGCTTACTGCATACACTTATGCTAATTGTCAGTTGTCCTACCACCAGACGTTCGGCTACTGGTTTTTTTGTCACTTTGGGTTCGAGTCCAATTTTTTGGTGTTCCAAGAAACAGGTTGTCATTTTGCATTCCTCTGTCGAGGCTGAATTCCGCGCTATGGCTTCTACGACCTGAGAGCTTATTTGGTTGCCTACACTTCTTCAGGATTTGGGTGTCTCTTCATCTTATCCGATTCAGTTATTTTTGCGACATTCAGTCTGCTCTTCATATTACACGGAATCCGATTTTTCACGAACGTTCGAAACATATTAAGATTGATTTTCATATTGTTCGTGATAACCTGTATTCCGGTCTCATTGAGCCCCTTTACATTTTGGCCCCTTCACAACTCGCTGACGTCTTCACCAAGTTTTTGCGTCGCGATCTACATCATTTATTTACTAGTAAGTTGGGCATTACGGATCTTAATGTTTTAACTTGAGGGGGCATGTTGAGTTGTATTATATTTCGTGTACCTATTGTATTATTATTTATTACTTAGTGGTTCATACACATGTATATATATTTTCCTGTTATGATAAATGGAATCACGTTTTGGCCTAATTATTTTCCTAACAGTTTTTTATAGTACTTGTCATTATGTATGAATACAATCAAGCATAAAGGAATTGAAGCAAATAATTACGGAGTTTTTTGCTAACACCACCATATTATCGGTATGTTTATTGCATTGTAAAGTTACGGAGAGGTTAAATTTTTTCCTCTGAAATTTCTAAAAGCTTTCTAAATAGGGGAGTCTAGTGTCTGGATAACTTGTCTAAACTTTTTGCGTAATATGCTTATGAATTTTTTTTCTGTTGACAATTTTTCGCAACTTTGATGGATTAACATATTAATTTTTTCACCGATACAAATTATGGATAATTAGTAAATATTTGAATCTTGGAGGATCATGATTATCTCGCCTAACTCAAACATTTTAATGTGTTTTGGTTGTGCTTTTCCTGTCCATAAATAATAGATTATATTTTTAATTTGAAATGTTAAAACATAATTAGACACTTTATTTTCACTGGGTGAGTTACACGTGGTAGTAAATCTTCTGTCATACAACATTCACATTCTTGGGTAAGTTATAAAAACTTTGGAATGCCAAATAATAAAATTATGAGTTAAATGTGATGAAATAATTTAGCCTATAATATAAGGAATGAAAAAGTAGGATGAAGCTTATATTTCATGTCCATAATAGTAATGGAACTTATGAATAAATGATAATTTAGTATTAACATCTTATATATGAGCAAATGGCGACAAAACCAAAAAGATGTAGCTTTTTCCATCAACATATTAAGTTAAATGATGTAATGAAGAAATTTAAATATAACAATGGCAACTTTCTATTAAACTAAAATTCATAAATAAATTGTTTGCACGTATAATAATTTTATTCAAGTAGATGTAATTATTTCACAAGAAAAAAATAAGGAAATAAAAAAAAACTCCATCATTCTGGTTAGATATAATGAGTAAATCAACATTACCAATTTTCTTAAGTTTATAAACATTGTATAATGTGAGCTCTATTAGATTATAATATTCACTCTTTTAATTGTAAATACATGTTACATATAAAATGAGAGAAAAATGAAAAAAAAAATTATGACATTGAAAAATATATAAATTCGTACTTCAAGTTTGTCAAATAACATATACGCTTCATCCCTTCATAAATTTTGACTTTAAATAATTTGCGATTGCATAATTAGATATAGAATATTAGAATGAATAAAATACACTTGTCAAGAACATGAATTAACAATAAAGTGCTTGAAATTTTGACTATATGCATTCAAGAGAATATATAACACGTACAAGACGATTTACTCAAAATTATAGAAGAAAATTTAAAACAGAATTGAATCCTACCATAATCAAAATTTTGTTAAGCACATTGCACAATTTGTAATGAGATATCTACAGCTCATTTTATACCGAAAATATGCTACAATCAATTGACCCAAGCAAAGCAACGGCAACCTCTTAGTTAGAATATGCCATCAAAATAAATTGATTTTTAATAAATTAATAGTTTTAATTTATTATGAGCTTAATTATAATGGGAGTTTAAGTTGAATTTCAATGGATTATTACGGCTGATGAAACATTAAAAGTGAAACTTGATTTTATTTTTAATAACTACTAATAAAATGAGTGGGGGCAAATTGACTAGAAAATATTTACAATTTTGTCTACGGTGATCAATCCTAATAATAGTTAGAGGGAAGGGCATTAAAGAAAAAAAAAAGAGCACGAAAGAGTACGAAGGATATATATGGTTGTTAGAACAATTATGACAAGAAAGAGATCAAGCTTTCTTTCTATATTTAATAGATTTAGAAGATCTAGAACAACTAAATGAGTTTAATTGATTCAATATAATTATAATTAGTTGAGTCATAAAGTGGGCCTACAGAAAAAAAATAATAATAATTAGTTTTTAAGGTGAGACCTTAGTATATATGACATAGTATAAATTTTAATTGTTAATAAAATAGATGTTTTGCGGGCCAACTCGAGCTCTCAATACTGAGAGAGAGATGAAGCTTGGATTGGATAGCTTAGACTTATGCAGAATCTAACTTGAGTTCGATAAAATATCTTGCAAACTAATTCAGCTTGGCTCAATTCGACTCGATTGAGTTACACTCATACAATATATATTCTCTTTATAGGTGTGTCTTGTAGACAAAGTCTTTTATTGTGTGGACCATTGAAACCCACAAATCAATCATTTTCAGACAATCAATATTTTAGTAGATATAAATTTATTCGACCATAATGATTTGTGATGATGAATGATTTGAGCGGGCAACGACACTACAAGACTTTCAATTCGACTTCTCTTCGTTTTTGGATACATATCATTTGCCACAAGTTCATAATTTAAAATTTTTAAATCATTTTTTAATTCAAGTGCACTCAATAGATAATTATAAACAGAGTATTATATTAACGAGGAAACCCGATTGGACTTGCTAACTCGTGTAAATTCATTTTTTAATATATATATTCATTTTCCTCCAAGTCTTACATATTTTAATAAATTAAGATAAACTACATAAAATAAAATAAAATTCATGTTAGGCCGTTAAAATGAATTTTTCGATATTGCTCATTCCGATTGAAAGTTATTTGCTTGTTCAATATTGTAATACGCATGTCATTTTTGTAATAATTGCATTCGTGCAGCTAAAAATCTACTTCTATTTTTTCTTTCCATATTCACTCCAATATGACCATTTGTTATTATTTATTGAATTATATTTAGAATATAGTTATTTCCTATTTTCCCTAAATTTGTAAGCTACATTTTCTACTTCAATTCCTTGTATCGTTTCCTTTTTTTTTTAATGGGAACTATAAAGTGCACCAAATATTCATTAATTGTATACAAACAAGGATTGAGATTTTATGCATACATAAATATAAAAAAAATTATTATATACAATATTACTATTAATAAATAATCTTTCTCGTAAAAATAAATAATTTTCTTCCTTGCGTGTCAATTAATATACGAGCATATATAGAAATTTTCTATTTACATAAAATCTTTATCCTAGTACGTGACGTGTTTGGTTTTTATTCATTTTTCAATCTGTTGTAGGAGTAATAAAAAAATAGCAAGGGATCGGGTAATACGTTTTGCCACGTGTCAGTTTTATTGACCACACACTAGCCTTTAACTTTTCATTGTGACTATATCATATATTAACATATATATATTACGTATTCATGGTATGATTAATTTTGTTAATATTTGTTGTCTTTTGAGTTTTGATCCCTTGTATCTAAATAAAGCGACTGTTACGCAAACAAACAATGATTTGTTGACCAGTCTCGAGATATTCCAAAATAACATTGATGTGACAGGTCATATACATATATCATATATTATTATTATTATTATTATTATTATTATTATTATTTGTTCCATTTGCTAACTCAATGATACTCCTTACCTTATTCTTTTGACCATAACCCATTCGTTTCTGTCACTTGCAGCAAAATCCAAAGTATTTCGTGTTGGGTCATCTTTTTGACAAACCATGCTTCCTTGGATCGCTTGCGCTTAAGGTAACACGTTTTTCTTCATCTTCCAGTACTCCAAATTTTCTAAGTTCAAAACATTATCGGTTGGCTTTTTAAGGACTTTAATCAACAAGCATTGATGCTAATTTCTTGTTGTCAACTGCCGCCTGTACACGAATACCGTAAGATAAGTTTTAATTCAAAAACAGTTAACCACAGGATATAATTTTTCAAAATGACAAACTTATGACGTGAAAACGAAACGATCATAGAAGAGAGCCATGAGAAATTAGAATGGTACTTTATACATCGGAAGAGTACAATGGGAAAGGGGAAAGATGGTCAAACAATGAGTAACTTTTTCAAACTCATGTATAAGCCAAAAAAAAAAAAAAAACTTGCGGGATTGTGTGGGTTGTTTGCAAAATTTTACATAATAAAAAAGGCAAAATGGAAAATCAACAAAATGCTCAAATAAATGTAAGGTTGATCACGAATGAAGAGACTTCCTAGTAAAGCGATACAATAAAAGTTTTGTTCAAATTATAATTAGTTGAGCCAAACTTGAGTCAAGTATTTTTTAGACCGAATTTAACTCGAATACCTCAAAACTCAGCTCAATTCAGCTTATTATCTTTCATCCAAAATAACAAATTTGGGTCTTTATCACATACGCCGTAACCGCACCCCTTCTGTCGCAGTACCAAACCCGCCACGTACCCTTACACTCTATAATACGAGGACATATTAGCACAATTTCACTGCCTATCAAGGATAACCCCGCAATTTGGATACATTTTTCAAATGCTCCCCAGATTTGCAACACAAATTCCATTTTGGTTCCAATAGTTTCTTATGTAACGGCAACAATCCCCAATATTTTGAGGGGAAACAAAAAAGTATTTTTTCCTTATCAAAGACAAAAAGTTGTGCTAAATGTCAGAAGGAGAAACGAAAGTAACAAACCTTACGGGAATTGACAAAAAAACGAAAAATGACAATGTTTTAGATAGTGTATATATATATATACCCACTCTCAATTGGTAAAATATATAAAAAAATTAATTTTAATAAATCGACAGTATATGATTTTTTATACACCAATAGACTTAGATGAATGACACATGTGCATTTATGGTGGTCCCCGCACATTAACATAGACACATGTCATTCATTCAAGGGCGATGGTATATGAAAATTTTACACCAACAATGGATAAAAATTAAACTCTATAAAAAAATATAGAAAAGTAGTTACATAATAAATTTAAGTATCTTTTGTCATATGATAAATACTATTACTACTACTATTGAAAAAGTGATTTTTTTTAAAAAGTTTTCTAGCAGGACAAAAAATTCTAAGAAGTGAATTTCTGATACACATTTTAAAAATAAAAAATTTCCGTATAAAAAAAAGTTGAAAAAAATGAGTTTCAAATGTCCAAATGAATTTTTTGGTAGCTATGAATACAAAAGCAACAATATTGTAATTTATTTAGTATAAACCAACCTTTTTACTTTTTAGTATAATTTATCTTGGTATTATTGCTAACTTCTAGAATGGTAGATATTTTTATATTAGGTAACATCAATGTGGGTATCAGCTACATAGTCAAGAACATGTTGAAATACTGGGCACTAAACTATTGAACAATCATTACTTGCACCCAAAAGTTGCCTGTATTTTTTCTATACTTTATTTATTTCGATCAACAAATCGGCAATAAAAAACTCTAACTCCTGTGATCCTATAATTCCAGAGCAAACTCACATTCAACTCGATCTACATTCTTTTAAGAGACATCATGCTGAGTTTATTAAGGATATTTCTAATCTTAATAACAATGAACGAAATTGCTATCCAAAGTCTCATTCTCTTCTGCCCTCCTTATGACGTCATTGATGATATATGGGAGCCAATCAAGGCATTCTCTTTTTTGCAAAAAAATGTCAACCGATAAGCAAACATTGTAGCTTATGTTTTAGCTAAGAATGTTGAAAATTTTGTTTATAATGTTGTATCTAACCTTTTGTGTGATTTTTTTAAAGATCAATCGAACAATAGACTATGTAGGTATGTAGAAATATGTCTAAAATTTTATTTTTGTATTTTTATTATTAAATTCGCCTGATTAAATAAAGTGTTTGTTCCGTCTCGATATCATATAGAATTCTTGACCGCTACATGGGAGCATACTCACACATGATTCATGTTGTTGTGGACGTACGGTGAACAAATATTTTCAAATCATCATTTCTGGAAAAACATGTGAATCAAATCCGTAATAGTTTGAACAATTGAGAACTTATTATTGTCTTAATCAAACTCTTAGGGACCATTACTGTAATTACCGTAACTCTTTACAAGGTGCCTAGTTTATTCATCCTCTCTGTCTCTCTCTCTGTCTCTCTGTGTAGATCACACCGTCTCTCCGCGGAAGAAGCGATGAATAGCCGTGGCGATCCCAACCCCTTCGATGAAGAAGAGCAAGTCAATCCTTTTTCGGTATATTCCTTTTAAATTTCTGTCTCTCTCGTCATTGTTGATGTGTGTAAAATCCTAATTCTCCAGATCCATCTACATTTGCGCTTCTATTTTTAGTTTAACTTGTTTTACACTTGTGGTATATATAGTTTTCGTTGGTGAAAGGATCTAGATCTGAAAATGTGGAGTTCCTTAGTTTAGGATGTTAGTGGCACGCTATCTATAGAGTTGTGAATCATTTTGCTGGGTATGATGGAATTGGGAAACATTTGAATCAGCATTTCTCATTTAATTTCTAAAACTTACTTTCTAAAAACTATTTTCTCTTATGGAATAGAAATGGGTCACATCTAACTTTCTAAAAAACTATTTCTATGCTATTAATATATAAAATTAATAAATTCCCTAATATATTGGGGTAATTATTTTCTTTTTGGTGGAAAAAAATCTATTTTTAACGTAGAGAAATCATGAATAGAGAAAGTTAGAGAATTTTTTCTGAGAATAGAAAGACCGATTTCTCATTTGAAAAATTCAAGGGCGAAAAAATTCCCTCTTTAGAAACACTGCCATGCATGCTCAACACTTCAATTTTGGTGTTGGGGTGGGAAGTAAATTTTGAGCAACCAAAATAGAATGTAGCATATGCAATTATAAAATTACTCTCAGAATTTTTTAATGCTAGATTCTATTTTTGAGCCTTGAAAATTATCTCCCACCATTTTACCAAAATTGAAGTGTTAAGAGGTGTCTTTCCCTTTAAAATTATTACACTATTGGTGTTTGTGGATACTTGTAAATTTAAGAGAATTGGTGGGAGAAGGAGATATATGTAGATAATTTACAAGAGCGACACATCGCATGGTAGCCATCCGTGTGTCATATGTCTGGATCACATATTTTAAACCAGTGTGGGATTGCAGTCATTTTGGAAAAACAACTCAAAACCATGAGATTAAGAGATACTCCACGAGGGCAATGAACTCATCAGATCGTAAATTGAATACTGGGAATATGCTGTTGGACCTGTACTTTTTACAGACTTTCATGTTGACCTATAGGACCGGTACTCCAATAATTATGAGATCCTTTGATTTTCAACCTGATCCAGTTAATTGTAGGGTAATAGATGGGAGAAGGAGATATATGTGGCTATTTTACGAGAGTGATGATCACTTGGTGCGCTCCTACCACAAGAATGGTGGGATAATGCCACGTGGCATCTGTGTAGAACACGCATTTTGAGTTGTAAAACTCGTACCAAAAAAGTGTACATGCATTTTGGTAAAACAACTCAAAGCTATGTGGTTAGAAGATATCATATGGGTAATGTGCCCGTGCGATCATCACTCATTTAACGATCTCAGTATCGTAATTGCTGGGGAATATGCTGTTGGACCGATGGGTTTGTCATTCTTTTAATTATGTGAATCCTTTAATTTTCAACCCAATCAAGTCGGCTAAAATTCCCTAATTGATTAAATGTTAGATTGCGATCCCAATAACCTTGGCCTTTACTCATTTTCCTTTTGACAAATGAAACAATTGAAGAAAGATACTATCTGCTAAATGAATACTGTCGCTTGGGAGATGATAAAGATGAACTTAATTGTTTGTTTTGTTGGTCAAAGAACTAAATATTTGTTGTTTGTTTAGTTTCTAAAACTGTAGAAGTGGGTATGTTTAATTTGTAAGTCGAAGTAGTTCGTGGGAGAGGTGTGTTTGTGGCCGTGGTTTTTTTCTCTTGGACTATTGGGTGATGAATTGTCATTTGACATTTGTCATTACCAGACATGGGAAGATAAATAATTGTCCGACAACATAGACCCTATTCTGATTAATGCCTTTTAAAAATGAAGTGCTTGGAGAAGTCATGTAGCCTATAAGTAGTCTGGGGACAACTCGGGCCTAATAGCCAACCAGTAAGTTGAAATCAACACTTTACTGTTGTCATTTTGGCACCATCAACATTATACAACCTCAATTGGTTAATAGAGGACTCATATGAACATGTAATAAAATGAAATTGTTGTTCCCCACCGAATTTTGCATTACCATTAGAAAATCACAAAATGCAATTAGCTCTGATGAATTTGTTGTTACACATAATGTAAATAGGCTTCAGAACATTTCATGTAGTTCTGAAGTATGGGATAGAGAAGGCAAAATAGCACAACGCTAAATAAAAAAACTTTGGCTTCCATATGTTTGAAGCATTTTCACTGTTTGAAGGTAATACATTTTGTGAGAGACAATCAATGTTCTTAGCACAGAACTAGCAAATCATCTTTGAGGATACTCACCTTAGACCTTGTGTATTATCTCATCATTTTAAGGGTGCTTGAATCCAAACAAAGGGGTTATCATTATTGATCTAAAGAAGACCAAAATTGAGTGTTGACTCATGAAGTGGCTACAAAATCTTTTGTCCCGGAGTTGATTAAGAGACTTTAAAGTTTGTACTCGCTTTAAAGTTAATGTCTCTCGTCTTGATATTCTCTTGTCTTGATATTCTAAATAAGTTGTTGAAGTCATTCTTTATGTCATCCTTACTACTAAATAGCCACATGAAAATTATTTCTTCAAGTTGTGTGATGCTTAGTAGCCCAAACCTGCTTAGAACAGTTTCAACAAGCACAGCGTTTCACTGTCCTGGTCTCATTTTTACATCTTGAAGTACCTGATCCTATATGCCCATCTATTAATGGTGGGCTATGATCTTGCTGGTTGGAACTTGGGAGTAGTTCATCTCCTCAAATATTTGGTTGATATGCTAGTATAAATAGATGCATTGTTTCCTTATTGCTGCACACCAGGTTACTTTCTTTTTGTTTGTTGACCTCATGTTGGTGTCTTTTTTAATGGTTGTTTATTTTTTTCTACTTGTATTCATTATTTTTGTTGATTTACTTTCTGTTCTGTGCCTAGAATGGTACCGGTCCTGGTTCCAAGCAGCGTATTCCTCAGATGGTTAAGCAAACCCTGGGGTTTGGCCAGAAGCATGATGCAACTGTTGATATTCCACTGGACACGATGAATGTAATGGTTTTTTAGTTAATTTACAATTGCAATTTGATACAGGGGATGGCAGCATCGAGTTATTCATCATGTGGTGTCAATATTGTAGGATGGCAAGAAAAAGGAAAAGGAGCTTGCAAATTGGGAGGCAGATTTGAAGAGAAGGGAAAGAGTTAGTGATATTCTTGATCTATTCTGCATATGCTTACAAATGCGGGAGATGCTTATGCCTTCTTTAGAACGCGATCATTCTATTGCATTGAATAGAATGATCTGGTAGCTTCTGAAAATTATTTTTGTATAGCTTGTTTTAGGACTAAAGCTGTAATACAGTTTTTCTTTTGTGATCTTAAAAGTTGCATTGAAGAGCCTGTTATTCTTTTCAGGAAATCAAACGGAGAGAAGATGCTGTATCAAGTGGTAAGCTGTTAGAAGCTGAACATACCATGCGTTGGTGATTAACTTTATCTACATGTTGTGTATAGTTTTATAATGACTAGGTTCTTATTTATTTGCCCTGTGATTGGATTTTCAGCTGGTATCCCTGCTGATGATAAGAACTGGCCTCCATTCTTTCCAATAATCCATCATGATATTGCAAATGAAATTCCTGTTCATGCTCAAAGGTTGCAGTACCTGGCTTTTGCAAGTTGGTTAGGTATGATGATTTCATATATTCATTAAGCTTAGTGATGCGGAAGTCATTTTTCGGGCTTGCTCCAGTTCTTTTTTAATCTTGGCATGCGTTGACTGAATTACAATTCGAGTAGCTATAGGATTTTGCTCGCTATGGTTTATTATGGGAGGGTTTGGAAATTGTTCCTGAGAGTGCATATAATGCCTCTATTTTATTACCACTTAAAAGGTCATTAGCAAGTTGGCTTGGTATGATGATTTCACATTTTCTTTTCGGGGATTTTCTACTGATGTTTTTGGTCTCTTTTTTTTGGATTATTGATGTGTACGGTTTACATGTAAATTATATCTTATATGCAAGGTTGCACTGAAGAAAATTTTCCTATCTTTATTGATCATGAATTCAACATAATAGATAATCAATATTTGAGACCAGTGGATGGGCCAAGGTGGTTATGGCCTTTCCGACATGAGATTTGAGACACCTCTTATGCTACCTTTGTTACCTTATCTATTTATTTAACTTATCAAACTGTGATGGAAGGTCCATGTTCAAATGAGGAGTTTTAGATGCAAGCAGATTTATTTTGATTTTGCCTTTAAGACTCTATTTGTCTCATTTTTGGCTGGTAAAATAGTACACTTGTAAATTTATCTTCTCTGTTTCTTTTCCTTAAATCGTCCTTGCGTTTTGTTTATATATCTTGTTTTGCTCCCTCCTTGTGCAGGAGTTGTTCTTTGTCTCGTGTTTAACGTTATTGCTGTGATTGTTTGTTGGGTTAAAGGTGGAGGTTAGTACTTTTATTTTTCTCCTCTTCATACAAGTTTGTGTAATCTTCATCAAGTTTTTAATAAGGCTTTATATGAAGCTTCTGTAATGGTTCACTAATTGCAGGTGTGAAAATCTTTTTCCTGGCAACAATCTATGCTATACTTGGCTGCCCACTTTCCTATGTTCTATGGTATAGGCCACTTTATCGAGCAATGAGGTATAACATCAGGCTCACTTATTAACGTCCTCCTCTGTAATTCCCTTTTTGATTTTTGATTATGTGACATACTTCCCATTCATACTGTTTCGTGACCCCTTTGCCTGGATGGATCTTCCTATGCACCCCCAGGCCTCTGGTTCTGCAGAAACTTCTTTTATGACCTTTAAAAGGAAATACTACGATCTAATGACTTGTGTTTGTATTTTAGTTGCTTTTAAAGGTATAACAAATGTGAATCAGAGTTTTGATGGGTTCCTGAGTGGTAAATTGATGTAGAGATTGGAATTGTCAATGGTTGCCTTGCTTCTCATATTCAATGATTTAATTACATGAAATAACTTGTCTTATATGTTCTTTGTAAAATCAATGTTGTCCCGAAGAGAACTAGAAGCTTATGCCTTACCTAGAAAGTGGCAAAAATATTGACTACTTTTCTATTGACTAATTATGAATTCAAACTACTTCAATCTGTGCATTGCATGGGTGTCAGTCCAGGTTGAGGAAGAAATCAGAAGCTTGAGAAGGGGGGAAGAGAAAGTTTGTTGGCGTATAAAAAGAAGAAACCAAACAAAGGTTTTTTTTTTTTTCTGTGTGTAACCATCCAGTATTCGGAAATCACATTGGACTCCGATTAATCCGGATTCGAGTTGGGTAGGACTACAAAGGGTTGCATTCCTGAGACTCGAACCCGAGACCTCAGTTAAGCGATAAGAGACCCCTACCATCTCACCTCAACGCTTGGTGGTAAACAGAGGGGTTTTACAGCAGTAGATTATAAAGATGGTAGGGAATAAGAAAGTAGGAAAAGGAAACCAAGAGAGGAAAAATAGTAGAAAACCGCGATTGACTAATATTTCATGTACAACTGCAAGATATGGCTGGGTGGTTTATCTTGTCATGAATCATGGTCTGCTTGGTATGACAGTTTGGGACTATTTGGGTTATGATCTATGAGAAGATTGTTGTGTGTGAACTAAAATAATCTTTACAACTGAAAACCTTCATGCTGTTGCTAGATAAACTGTGCGAAAGTGCTCCGGTTTATATAATATGCACATAGAATATGAATATATGTTTTTGTAATATATATATATATGAGTACTGTGATGATGTTTAAGTTTTCTAATGGCTTGCAAGCTTCCTTTAAAAAATCTTTCAATTATAGCTTGGTATTTGGAGTTTTGCTATTGACTATCTGCCAACATTGCAGGACAGACAGTGCATTCAAGTTTGGTTGGTTTTTCATGTTCTATTTGGTTAGTGCGCTACATTTTCTATGACAATCTTTAGTTCTTTGTGTTATTGCTGACTAAAGTTTCTATGCGCTTGATGGCATTGTCATTTGCAGCTGCACATTGCTTTTTGCATATTTGCTGCTATAGCTCCCCCAGTTGTTTTCCATGGAAAGTCGTTAACGTAAGTTTTATACACTCTATGTCACTCATACTCGTGTCTGCACACGTATGCATAAATGTTCATTGACCCTTAATCCATCAATTGTGTTGCAAAATTTCTTTCTCAACTTATTTGGAAGACAGTGTGATTATGGTTTATGTATTTTGTCTGTGCCGTTTGGCATTTTTTGTCATAAGAACCTGGCTGTGCCTGGCTGTTGGTCTCAAAATTTACTTTTAAAAGGAAGTACTGCCCCTTGTCTGTGTTTCAGTTTCGGTTTTGAATATAGAGACAAGCAACATTAAGAATTAGAAAACTTTTGGTTCCAAACATATCTAGATGCCATAGAACTTTGGATTAAGAGTAATCTATCAATGGTCTATAAAATTGGAGCTGCTGAAATTCTAGAAGGCACATAAAAATTTCCCCTTTTGTCCCTTACGCCTTGTGATATTCATTAGACCTCAGAGTCCATAACATGATTTAAGGCCCTTTATGATTAGATTCGAATTGTTGGTGCTCCTGACCTATGTTACCTAAAACGTGTATCGTTCCGAGAACATGGTACGTTATATATTGTAAAACGCAGTAGGGTAGGGATAGTCTTCATATAGGTTACCTACCATATATGAGGCAACCATATTAAGTTTTGTAAAAGTCAAGAACTAGTTAAATCTAGCTTAAATTTGTGTAATTGTTTTGAAATATGAAATATAATTCTTTCAAACTTGAAATTAATAGAAATAACATCAATATTTTATCCGGAAACAAATTTTAAGAGTGAAATTGTCTCGGATTGCCTTGTTTCGCTAAATTTGGTGATTTGGTACGGAGGTGTACCACATTTCGGAACGTGCGTACCAATTTGCAGTTCGTTAGGATATTAATGATTTCGGTAACATAGCTCCTGACATTTTATATCTTTTGAGTTTGGGTTCATCAACAAAATCTCTCCTGGTGATCATGCTTCAAAGCCAACTTAATGCAGTTAGTTTTTGTTGTGCCCAAAACTCGTTGCCGCTATTAATTAAATTAACCTTTTGTCTTCTCGATGCATGAAGAGTTATTGCTGCTCCTTTATTGAGAATTCTATTTTATTTCCTATCCTTGAGTCTTCTGGGCAGTTTATATGTTGAGCTTGACTTTGTTATAGAAAACATTTTTCCACTTTTTTTTTTAATAACATTATATTTCAGGTTCTAAATAACATTATCTTTCTACTTTATGGTAACATCAGCATTTTGTTTTTAATGTTAATCCTTCACCTTGACTATTTTCTCATATTTTGGGATTTCAGGGGCATCCTGGCGGCACTTGATGTCTTTTCTGACCATGCCATAGTTGGGGTGAGTTCTATGATGTGCCTTTATGTTGTTTTTTCTTTCCTCTCGAGTCCATGCCAGTTCTTTGGTCTTTTCTGGTGGTGATTTGGGTGCTATCTTGTCAACGCACTTTCCCCATGTTTGTAAATGAACATGTTTCAGCATTCTATACCCAAATTTGCTTTTGTTGCATTCTGGCTCATACAATAAGCCTTTTAGTGTTGAATGATTTTTGGATGCTTTGAGCAATAACCAAAATTTGACATGCTTTCTTTTGTGCAATTAGCCTTTTAGCATTGAATGATCAATGATTTTGTGAATAATTTCTATGTAGATATTACTTGCCACTTGTGTTAAAGAATTGTTTAGCTGAAAATACACTTATCAATGAAAAACTTTGATGGGAAAAGAAGGAAAAAAAATGAAGCAGACATTTAGTGATTTGAGAAAATGATTAGCTTAGTTCAGATGTATAGATTATTGGTTTTTGGATGCTTTGAGCAATAACCAAATTTTGACATGCTTTCTTTTGTGCATTTTTTTTTCCGTTCTCTTTTTCTGTGGTGACGTACTTTGCATATTATGCCAGCAATAGTGTTACTCTCTTTGGTTACTTGCCCCAAAAAACTCTTTGTTTGGGTTGCAGGTTTTCTATTTGATCGGATTTGCTTTCTTTTGCTTGGAATCTCTTTTAAGCTTGTGGGTTCTTCAGGTTAGTGTATATACATCGCTGTCAATTCTCAGTTTTGCAGAACTAGAACATTTAGAAACTACTTTCGGCCCACATATTTATCTTAACAATAACTAGCTAAACGGATGTTGTACTTTCTGAAAGTAGTTCATGAAAATTTCATTGATAATACATTCCCTTTGCTATTATATTGCAGAAAATTTACATGTACTTCCGAGGTCACAAGTGATTTGCCATCTGGGTGCCATTCTCCTGATCAGATGTAGAGTGGCTGGTGTTTCTACAGTATATTCTTCCCTGTTTGCATTTTCACACAAAATGTTTGAGGATTTGTATAACCAGGGAATTAAGACGGCATATGATTGATTTTGTTACATATTATAGGCTTTTCTTGTTCGTGTTTCTATTGGTAATGGATATGCGTTAACCTCAAATCATTTGGTAATTGCTCATTTGTTTTGCTAATTGTTATTGCTTTAGGCCATATTCCCATCTGATTCGAAATTTTATTTTATGGGTTCTGCGGTTATTTCTGTGTTGTAGGTAAAACGAGACTATAAAACGAGACTAAGGGTATGTGATAAATCTATGAATATTATTATGTGTAACTTTTGCCATGTTTGGAGTGATTTTTTTCTCTTTCTTTTTTTTTTCTTATTCTTTTTTTGCTATATTTAGAAGAAGGGCTAATGGAATAGAAAGTTAATACCGGCAAAAACAGAGTACAAAGTCTGAAAGGGTTAGTAAAGGAGTCCAATATGCCTATAAAAGTCAAGTATAAACAAAAAACTTGAAAATTGTGCCAAGATTAAACTAAATTTCAGTGGGTTAAAATTACTCACTTCCATCTTCTCTCATTTTAGATCTAATCATTCAAATGCAGCATAGCCAGGTGAGTTAATTGGATAGATTTTTCGTGTGGACTTTATTTCTCAATCGCCACTTTTTATAAATTTAGTTAAAAAATATTACAATTTTATTCTACCCTTATTATTTAATCTAATTTCAATTTGCTCCTATTTTTTCATTTATTTCTATTTCATCCCAATTGTTTAAGTTTCGTTTAATAATGACTAAATAATAAGTTGAAAGGATAGATTAAAAGTTTATTTTACTTTTAAAACGCTTCCAAAAACATAAAATTGCTTATTATATTTTTTAGACAAACTTAATAAGTGTACATTTTAATTGAAATGGGGCAAAAAAGTAAATGGTCAATTAGAACGTGACTGAAAGTATGGGAAATAAACTGAAACAATTAAAAAGATATCCAGCAAATTGAAAAAAGGCTAAAATGATGGGAGACAAATTGAAGCAATAAAAAAGATGAGGGCAAAAATGAGATTCAGATGTTAGGGGCAAAATGAAATTTACCCAAAATAATATGGACCTGCCTGGTGAAATCGTTTGAAAATTTGGGCCAGGAGTTACAAACTCCGGTTCAAATTAAAAGCTCAAGTCCTGACTCATGAAATGGGGTACAACCTTGGTATAAAGTAATAAGCAATGAGAGATTTTAATAAATCAGCAGAGAAAAGAAAACTGAGAGCATTTATGACTTTAGGGTTTCGAGCTAAATCAAGTTGATTCATGTAGCTCCGACGAGCTTCTATCATTATAAAGTTTATATTAAGCTTCTTGTTCAGAGCTCTTCAGTTTGTCATAAGTCTCGTTCCATTCTTTATTCGTTCATATCATTTAGATATTTGTGCCATTCATATCTTCCGAAACAAAATTGAAAAACTTGTTTCTTACTTCGTATATATCGATTTTATATCTAGGTTTGACGTGATTCAGGTGAGGGATCTAGATCATTCCCGGGGTTTTGTGAAAGGGGTTTTTGGGGTATGATTTTCGAGTTCATTTGACTTTCATTCGAGTTTTCTAAGGTACGAGAAGATTACAAATAGCAATATAAATTCGCATTCATGTATGTAATCGACATGTATAACATGTATTGATTTTGTGTTTGGCCTTATATTTTAGCTTTAATTTTTTGGTTATATGATTGGTATTGTCACGCCCTAAAATCTGGAATCCCAGGGCGGAGCCCCAGAATCTCCGACCCCAGGGTCGTGAACAATAGAAGAAATAAAATACAATAACAATAACAATATCAATATCAACATAAATGGAAAACATTGCATTCTCACCGGCAATATATCCGTCCACATCTACAGCATACAATATTTATACAACACCTATCCTGATTGAAATGATAATAGGTACATACTATCATAAAATGTAAACACCCTGTTTACAAATATACAACAAGCGATTTGCTTCAAAAGAAAGTCAATATATATATATAGGAGTTAGAAGTCATATATATATTTTTAGCCTCTAATCATGGCAAAAGCATATATCTGGCTTCATAATGCAACCT
>MKEJ01106466.1:0-21143 GCA_001753735.1 Embelia ribes
TGCTGTATAATATATGGGCAGATTTTGCAAATGGATGGAAACTTCATTTTTCTGCTGTTATGCTGCCAAATTTTCGAAAAAAATGTAGGCTTTGGTTTATTGTTGTTGGTTTGGGAGTGGTAAACATCACATCGCGACCCCGGGTCCCGGGTGCTTGGGGTTCAGGGGCGCGACAGTGGGTATGGTGGGGGTCATGCTAATCCTCCCCAAGTGGCGTCCACTCATCTCGAAGAGGAGATCGCCTCGGTAGGAGTACAAGTTGAGATTCCCGCAATACCTTCGCCTATGACAGGAGCAACTACCACTGGACCCATGATGGTGACATTATGGCTGAAACACCCAGTTTTTATGGCTATAAAATTACTAATTTTCAGTCATTTTAAACACAACAAAATACATAATACTTACACTGCAATGCACTTACTCACAGTCATATGAAGAAAGAGAGTACTGCACCATCAAATGCTCGATAAGATGCCTTGATTACAGCTTTCTTCCAGTCATGAGAGCAGACGTTTTACCTTGGGAACTCATTGTCAGTGCATGCTATAAGTAGATTGGTGGCAGACAAATTTGAGTATAAGGGGATATGGTCATACTGTTGTCTCGTCTGATATCATTAGCACACAAAATTCAATAATATATTTCAATTTATTTACTTTTTATTTTCCTTTTTATTCCAGTAATTGTATACAATAGATTTTTCAAATTCTGTTAAGAAATTATTATTGATATACAGAATGGAGTAACCAACATATTTTATTTTTACAATCAAACTTAAATTACAAATTGATGAATATTACTAATTCCCCCCTTTGTTAATGTGTGATTTTTTGCATATTGAATCTCAATCACAGTAGTTTGATAAGTGCTACTTATAATGAAGCGGACAAATTTGATAAACAAAAAAGAAAGATGAACCAGTTCTTGAGAAGTAATTTAAGGAATCAAAGGTTTTTATTTATTATTATTTTTTTTTATGCATGTTAAAAGTCAATGCTGTTCTATATAAGGAAAAAAATACTTCATTACAACGAAATTTCTTATGGCAATTTTGGGAGATTCGCAATGAAATTTTGAATAATGAGTTATAATTTGTTTACAAAACTATGATTATCTTAAAGATAAAAGAAAAAATATCCTGTTTGGCCATAGAATGAAATGCTTTTTATTTTATGATTTTCCAATAAAACTTTGATGCAATATTATTGTTACGATTTTTATGATTACATTGAAAAATAAACCAATTTGGGTCGAAAATCTGAACTTTTTTATACTGTAATACTACATAATATTGAATGAAGTGTATATTAGGTATAAGTTCGTACTATAAAAGAAGTTAGGAATCTGAATTATTTTTATATTTACATATTATTTTCTACATCCATTTTATTTAAATAATTAGCATTCTCACACTGAGTTGAATAATGGAAGAAAAGAAAGAGTGCAATTTGACAGATTTTACTTCAGCATAGGAATTGTTTTTTCTTTATTAGCCTTTTTTTTCTTTTCTTTTTGAAGTAATATTTGAGATCCATCATCATGTATTATTTTTGAAGGGTCTTTCCTCATTCAAGAAAATAATCATAATATATTTTTTGAAAGCACGTACATATGATGTCCACAATCCGTTTATATATTAGTTTTGTACGCATATTCTTTAATAAAAATAAAATTTTATTTTTTATCCTATGTGGCTCTCTTCACAAGACTAGCAAAGAAACAAGTGCGTTGCAGTTGCTAGTAACAAACTACTATACTTTTTATAATGATTTATATATTAAAGAATAATTAATTTTTTAGTTTAATTTGATGGAATTTGTTTATATTTTAATCATATTTTATTTTTTACTATATATTTGTTTGACAATAAACAAATAATTATTTTACTCTATATATCATTAGCTTCTTAGCTAATATATAGGTAGCACATAATACATATAATTTTTAACTGAAAATTTTTATATCTTAATTTATCTTGAAGATAATTTAGGTAATTACTTATACTTACGAAAGAAAAATTATTACTTGCGAAGCAAAAGACAACAATTAATCTATAATAGAATTGCTATTTATTGAGACCTTTAGTATAACAATTTATTGAATGAGTTAATCTTCCTTCCTCACAAATTATAATATGAAGCAAATTTCAAAAATTCTCTAGATTAGTGTAAGCCAAAAATTTTATATACTTTTGAAAATCTAAAAAAATATGCTCTCTTAGACCCAAAAAATTGTCTGCATTTTTATTTTGCAACGTCCCAAAATATTATCATCTTTCTAAAAATAAGTTTAACAAAAATTTAAACTTTCTAAATTCTCCATTCATATTAAATGTATTTGGTAATTATAATGCATCAAAACAACATTTCTTAAGACAAAATTGCCCTCCAATTTTCCAAAAATTAATATTGTTATATAAATGGTAAGTAGTTTTTTTTATTATTTATAGTAAGAAATCAATTCAAAAACAAAATAGAATATAAAGGATGTGGAGAGTATCTTTAATCCTATCATAATGTATATTTCATCACATTTTAAATAATGTAAGAAAAAAATTTCAAATAAAAATACGAGGGAAATAAGTTGAATGAGTAAACTCAATATCTTACTCTACTAAAAGTTTTCTTATTTTTACAATAAAAGCTAGCCCTTTTATAGTAGCCAAAAATAAAAAGGGGTAAAATTTTCTTTGCAAAAAAATTTTAAAAAAAATCTAAATCAACACATATCAAAATTAAAAAATAGTTATATAATTAAAAGTTATTAAAAATTTTAATTTTATATTTGCAGCAATCCATAAATGTTTAATTAATACATATCTAGATAGAATTATCATATTTATGATTATTATTCGGTTTCTTTACTCATTTAGCTTATTAAGTAATTAAAAGTTTTAATTTTATATTCGTAGCAATACAAAGATAAGTATATAAATATTTAATTAATGCATTTCTAGATAGAATTAGCATATTTATAAATTTGATTAGGTTTCTTTACTCATTCAACTTATTCAATAATTAAAAATTTTAATTTGATAGCAATCTAAAGACAAATAGATAAATGTTTAATTAATGCACTTCTAGATAGACTTAATGCATATTATGCATATTATGTTTAATGCATAATTGCATATTATGCATATTATATTTAAAGTAATTAATGCATATTATGCATATTGTGTTTAATGCATAATTGCATATTATATTTAATATATATTATGCATTAATTAAACAATTATATAGATAGATAGATTAGATGCAGGGGAATTTTTACTTTTATACGGCTTAAGTTATAATTCTAAATCAAGAAACAAGATTTGGGAAGAGGTCCATATGTGCGAACCACGTTCAATTCTACTTATATTAATTTGCATTGATTTTTTCTTTCATATGTATTGGTATTCTCTTTCTTATGTTTCAAAACATCTGTACCATAAAATTTCACTCCATATATAAAAGTGAATAAACGGCACTTATCCTATTTTTCCTAAAAAAGAAATGCATGTTCATAATATTTGCATTTATTTTCCATTACGTTGCATGGTAAGTTGATCAATACCCAAACTTAATTACCAGAATAAATAAATTTCCAATGTGAGTATCAATATTCACACCATATATACACATGTATGGGTGTGTGAAAACCAATTGCACCATCACTAACACAAATTTTTTTCTACTCCTTGCACGAGTATTATAATGGAGAAAATTAAGAGAGGGGTAATACTATTATTTTTGTTGATGAATTTACGTGTAATTGTAGCACACGATTATAAGGATGCATTAACGAAGAGTATATTGTTTTTTGAGGGGCAAAGGTCTGGGAAATTGCCTACTGACCAGAGGTTGTCGTGGCGAAGAGATTCCGCACTTCGCGATGGCTCGGATGTTGGTGTGAGTATTTAAATTCGGATAAATATGTTTTAGCATGTATTTAAATTATTTTTGTTCAATATTTGTACGTTCATATCGTTGGGAAAAAAAAAATTCGCAATTCAAATTGATAATTAAATAAAATACTTTCGTTTTGGCGGATGCCTGATAGTACGCATCTCTTAGGTATTTTTCCTTTGTAAAACTAGAAAAAAAAATATTTTAGGAAAGATAATAAAATTCAATGAATTTAATATATACAAATTTTGGAAATTAGAAAATTTGTGTTAAACTTTTTGTGTCATAAAATATTTTTTTGCTCTCCCGTATTATTATTCTTTATAACTTTAACGTGTGGTGCACATGCTATTAATGGACAGTTGATGGCATCCTCTTATTTTTTTTCCTTCACTCACTTCATAGGCAGGGGCGAGCAGGAAAAATTTTTGTTACATGGACGGAACAGGATGTATAAGTGTAAAATTTGTGGTGCATGTTGAAACTACATCAAAAAAATTACATTAAAATTTAATATTAAAATTATATATAAAAAAATTATACTAAAAAATTTGATCCTAAAATATTATGTGGTGATTGTAGTCCTTTTAGCAAACTAATAGATTCATCATATTCCTGCTATATATATATGGGCAAATTTTCACATTTATATTTATGTAAGACATACTCTCAGAAGAATTTAAAGTATATATACAACTGATGTTATCTAACGTTAGAACCAATAGAACAGAAAAGCAAACGCATCGGTTTTTCAGATGTTTTCGATGATTGATATGCAAATCGAGAAATTTTGAAAGAGCCAAAATTTTTTCCATGGGATGCGATAGTTTGCATAATTTAAAATCAAGCTCGATATCCGAAAATTTAGTATAAATAAATTTAAAATATAGTTTTAATGCCCCCTCGAACCCTAATTACTTTTAACTTTTAACATTCAGCCCCCATAATAATTTTTTACAACATTCAGTAATTCCTATACTTAGTTTTTATTTCCGCCTCGAGTGCCTTGATAATGTATTGTGTGATATCCTATCGCTGACCTTATAAGTTATAAGTGATATGGTTGCGCACAATTTTTAGGTCGACTTAGTAGGTGGGTACTACGACGCTGGCGACAACGTCAAGTTCAACTTTCCAATGGCCTTCTCGACAACAATGCTTGCGTGGAGTGTAGTTGAGTTCGGCGGGTTCATGGGTTCGGACCTACAACACGCACTAGACGCCATCAGGTGGGGCACAGACTATCTCCTCAAGTCTACCGCCACCCCCGATGTAGTCTATGCGGGGGTTGGCGACCCCACTGGGGACCACAACTGCTGGCAGAGACCGGAAGACATGGACACGCCCCGGACCACCTATGCGGTGACAAAGGACAAGCCCGGGTCTGAGGTTTCCGCCGAGATTGCGGCCGCTTTGGCGGCGTCTTCGTTGGCATTTAGGTCTTCCGATAACGGCTACTCCAAGTTGCTTCTTCAAAGGGCTACCACGGTACGTAAGACTAAATAGCATATGCAACAATGCTTTTCTATTATTTACTAATTATGATTTTCAAGTTATTTTTATTTAGTGTGTAGTATGTTTTCAGAATTGGCTAATGAGGAAATGAGAGTATCAAAGTTTACATCTAAACATGCATTGTTGGCATTATCCTTTTTATGTACAAAAGTGGACCATGATATCCGGCCATCTAATTTTAAAATATACAATTACATGTCACGACAAAAAAAAATGGAGAAATTAAATTACAATTTTTTTAAATGTCATTTAAAATATTTTTTTAAAATGGAGAAATTAAATTACAATTTCTTACCCAATACTGCATACATATTTTCAGTTGCTTTCTTTTTTGCTTGAAATTTTGTCCCAAGTAATTTTGAATGGGTTATGTAATTAGGTCTTTGAATTTGCGGACAAGTATAGAGGATCCTACAACGTTTCTCTTGGATCAGCAGTTTGCCCATTCTATTGTGACTTTAACGGCTACCAGGTTTGATATATATAATATGTATATATAAAGTTTATTAAACTGTAGTATGAAATACTTCTCCTAGCCCAGAGCATTCGTATCAGTATTTTTTTTATTTTATTTTTAAATTTTATTTTATAGAAATGTATTTCTCTTACAAAATATAAATATATTGGAAGGCTGAAAGTACCACATGCACTATATCATATATCTAAGAATTAATCTCTCACATATAAAGAGATATGACTGTTAAATCGAATTGAAATTCAAAAATTCGAAATCCGAATTAATTTTTTTTGGAACCGAACCGAACCCAAAATTCATTAAAAACTAAACCGAATCCGAACCGAAGAAGCGGGAACGAACCCAAAAGCTGAACCGATCCGAAACTTCATTAAAAACCATCAATAAACCGAACCGGAACCATAATTAAAAATCAAAATTCAAAAATAATTATATTTTTTTATTTAATATTTAATAATTTTTGTTTTAAACCCAAAATTTTTTAGAAAATCCAAACCCGAATCCGAAATTTCCCAAAACCTAAAATTTTTTCAATTCCAAACTCAAACTCAAACCATCGCTAAAAATATGAAACCAAATTAAATTGGTTCGATTCAGATTTGGATTTACCAAACCGATGAACAACGTGTAAAGGGGGAGCTCCTTTTAAAAAGTAAGGCTGCTTCAATATTTTTATTATTCCAAAATTACCCTTTTTATTTGAGAAATTTTGGATTTACAATGCTCTATACCACCTATAGTTATTTACATTCGGGCATAAAAGTAAATTTACTTTTCTGCCAAACTTCCCAAGTTTCTACAATTAGTCCTTAATTTTCTTCTCTCTCCTTCTCTTTCTCTCTCCACCCACCAAATCTCCCTCTGCCTCCTCCTCCTCTGGGTTTAACTCTCTGTCTCTATCTATTTCTCTATATATATCTAAGAATTAATCGAGATTAAATGGAGGCACATATTTTGTGGGGATTGAGGAGTGGAACAATTAGGATGTGCTATTTTTCAAAAATATCACAAAGTTGTTTGCGATTCACAATTTTTTATTTTTTATTTTATAACCATACAACTATAGTTTTGATTATTTTTATAATCTTCCGTCATAATTTAAATTGCACATGCATTGTGTAGGCCTGTATTAACAATGTGAGAAAGCACCAAAAGTGTCGCCGAAATCTACCATACTCAACCTTTCTTGACTTGATCATTTTAATCTAGAAATAGACAGATGGTAACATCATAATTCAGAATGCATTTAATTTTTAGTTAGTTTTTTAAAAGAATTGAAAATTAAATATTGCCTCAAAATAGCGACACATATAGTAGTAAATAAATTATGGTACAAGTAGAACTGTTAATTATGGTTAGTTCTTAAAATTAGTGTAAAAAGTTGTCCAAGCAATACACAACTATCCATTCCACTCAATAAAAAATTTTATTCCAATATATTAAGTGTTGTGGAAGTAGAAATTTTGGCTAAATACCTATGTCCAGTTGGGAACCCTCTCAATTAGGCTCTAGAGGCTAATATTTCTGAAGCAATACACAACTATCTATTCCGGTCAATAAACAATTTTATTCCAATCTATTTAGTGTTGTGGATTGTTGAGATTGTGGAGCCTGAAAATATTTGTGAAGCAGAAATTTGGCTAAATACCTAGGTCCAATTGGGAACCCTTCTCAATGAGGTTGGAGAGGCACTTAGGTTCGGCTAACTTGAGGTAGAGCAGCATGTGCCTAGGACCAGTCGGAAGACCCCTTCGTTTGGCCAAAGTTGTTCTAGGTCCAATCAGTTGGAGGTGGCACCACAATGACGGGTTTTGAAGATTTTAGATCAATAAAACATAAAAAAAAAATCATATGTTGACATTCTTATCTTCAACAAATCAATCAACATTTATTTAGGATTGCAATCCTAGTAAAAATATACCTTTTTCTCTAATTATAATTATGCGAGTTCAAGTGAGTATATTGTGAGAGCACAATACAAAAGATAGGTCAAGAGAGAAAGAAAAGTGTTGCATAATCTTGAATCTCTCAAATAGCAAAACACTCTTAGCTTAGGCGCCCTAGATGTAGTCATATTGACGAATTGGGTGAACAGATCTTTGTGTGTTATTCATTTTTCTTCTTTGATTAATCATATTATCATAACTAGTATCGGCACTTTGGGTTGAGTGGGAGCGATGGCTGAAGAAAAAATCAAGATCAACAAATTTGATGAAATAGATTTTGAATTTTGCAAGATGCAGATAGAAGAATACCTGTACGGTAAAGATCTACATGAAACCCACTTAAGAAGAAGCCAGATGACAAAACATATGAGGAGCGTAAAATTGTGGACAGAAAAGCCCTAAGTGTAGTGCAACTGTCGCTATCGCGGAACATGGCATTCAATATGGCAAAGGAGACGACTAAAGCCTCCCTGATGAAGGTATTATCCCACATGTATGAGAAACTAGCCATCCTCAGTGAATAAGGTTTATCTGATGTGGCAGTTATTTAACTTGAAGATGGCAGATGGTATTAAAATTGCGGCGCATCTCAATGAGTTCAATCTGATTACAATCGTGTTGAGCTCGATTGAGATTAACTTTGATATTCTATTGTCTTCCCTATCAGAGAGTTGGAATGGCACTGTAATTGCAGTTAGTTGTTTGATAGGGAAGGAAAAACTGAAGTTTAATGAGGTGCATGACCTAATTGTGAGCGAATAAATTCGTAGGAAAGAATTGGGCATAACACAATGGTCAACTTTGAGTACAGAAAGCAGAGACAGATCAACATTAAGAAATTCAAACCAGGGTAGATCGAAATTCAGAAATAAGAGCAAGTTGAGTACTAAAAAATCAAATAGGGGTTCGATAGAGTGTTGAAATTGTGGAAAGTTTGGGCATTACCAGAATCGGTGCAAGGTATCGAATAAGAAGACTAAAAAAGATTATGGGAAGCGATAAAAAGACGTCACAAAGGAAATTGATGACACCCTAGTCTTGAGTATAATAAAACCAATGGAATTGTAAGTGTGGGGTTTTGGAGTATCGTTTTACTCTTGCCCTAGACTTGAAATCATGGAAAATTATGTCTGGTGATTCCGGAAAGGTTTATCTAGCTGATAATGAACCTTTATAGATTATGGGAAAATGAGATGTTCAGGTCAAGACGCCAAATGGACTTGTTTGAAAACTACAAAGTATCAGATATATTCCTAGTTTGAAGAGGAATTTGATATCTATAGAACATCTAGATGATGAAAGGTATACAATATCTTTTATAGGTAGTCTTTACAAGATTACCAAAGGGGCCATGGTAGTGTGTCATGAAAAAAAGAAGGTATATTATATATGACCACAAAAAACAATGATAGTATTGCCCTTGTTGGTGCAAACAGAAATACAAATTTGTGGCATTACAAACTTGGACACATGAGTAAGAAGGAAATGGAAAAGCTTTCCTCGAAGAATAAACTATCAGGCCTCAAGACAGTCGATATTGGCTTGTCTGAGGATTGTATACTCGAGACACAGAAAAAGATTAGTTTTTTTAAGGATGACAAAATTTTGAGAAGCTAGAAGTTGGAACGGGTACATAGTTATCTATTGGGACTAGCCCTAGTGACATCTCTAGGTGGCGCGTCGTACTACATGACCTTTATTGACAACTTCATAAGGAAGGTATGGGTTTATTTCTTGAAAAGTAAATCTGGTGCCTTTGATACTTTTAAAAAGTAGAAAGCCATAGTAGAGAATGAAACAGGTTTGAAAGTCAGATGCTTGTGATCCGATAATAATATAGAATATGCCCTTAGTGAGTTCAAGGAATATTGTGTTGTGAATGGGATTAGTATAGAGAAGACCATTACAGAAACTCCTCAACAGAATGGGGTGGTTGAACGTATGAACATAACTCTAAAAGAACATGTTAGGTGCATGCAATTACATGTTGGGTTGTATAAGATGTTTTGGGCAAATACTATCAATACAACAATGTTCTTGATTAACCAAGAACCATCATTTCCTTTGGATGGGGGAATACCAGAGGTAAATTTATCATATATAATAGTGTTTAGCTACATGTCATATGTTCATGTTGATCCTATTGCCATAAGCAAATTAGATGCTAAGTTTGTTAAGTATACTTTTATTGGATATGGTAGCGATGAATTTGGTTATCAATTTTGGATGAGCGGAATCGAAAGATTATTCGTAGTATAGACATCATATTCAATGAGCAAATAATGTACAAACATAGATTGGGTATAGCAAATATTGACAATATAAGCACTCAATATGAAGGCTCTTAGTATGTTGAGATGGATGATATTTCGAATACTGATGTGAGCACAAATAATCAGTACTACCAAGTACTTCGATTGCTACTATGAGGAGATCGAGTAGACAACATTGTGCCACGGATTAATATTCACCCTCTTTACCTTATCTTTTGTTGACTAGTAACAGTAAACCAAAAGGTTGGGATGAATCCATGCAGAGTGAGAGCTTGCAATGGAAGATGAAATGGATTCCTTAATAGTATACAATACGTGAGAATAAGTTGGGCTATCATAGGGTAAGAAAACTTTGCATAATGAGTGTACTTACAACATTAAAGAAGAGCCCGACAATAGAAAGCCTTTTAAGGCTAGATTGGAAGTGAAGGGCTTTCGGCAGAAACATAGTATCGATTATACCTATATATTTTCTCATGTTGTAAAACTGATTAATATTAGGTTGATTTTGAGTATTATTATTGCAAAGAATTTGTTGTTAGAATATATGGATGTGAAGACAACCTTTCTTCATGGATACTATTGAATAAGATATATACATGAAAGAACCACAAGGCTTTGTATCTGACAACAATAGTGAGTTGGTATGCAAGCTATAAAAAAGTTTTTATAGTTTGAAACAAGCCCCGAGATAGTGGTATAAGAAGTTTGATGGATTCATATATGAGATTGATTTCTCGAGGTGTAATACGGGTCATCATTGTTACTATAAGAGGTTTGACAATAGTTTCATCATTTTGCTATTATATGTCGATGATATGTTGATAGCAGACTCTTCTGCTCAAGAAGTGAATAAGTTGAAAAGTAGTTATCGGAACGGTTTACTTTGAAGGATCTTGGAGAGGCTAAATAGATCATTGGAATGCGAATTAGTTGAGATATGGTGGCAGGAAAGTTGTATCTATCATGGGCTCTAAAGAGATTCGGTATGTAAGAAGCTATGCCAATTAGCACTCCTTTAGGTAGTCAGTTTAAAATATCTAAAAGGCAGTTACCTAGTATTGATTCAGAGCATTCTTATACGAAGAAGGTTCCTTATACTTTAGCAATTGGCTGTATTATGTATGATATACAAGGCCAAATATTACACATGCAATGGGAATTGTCGGTAGATACATGAACAATCCTAAAAAATAGCATTGGAAAGCTATTAAATGGATCTTTAGATATTTGCGGAGTACAACAGTAAGGGTTTTATGTCTTGAAGGTAAGGATTTGGAATTGTGAGATTTTATTGATTCCGACATGACAGGTGTTCTTGATAAGAGAAAGAATACTATAAGGTATGTGTTTACTATGGGTAGCACATCTATTTCTTGGTCTTTTAAGTTGTAGAAAATTGTAGATTTGTCTACTACTACATAAGCGGAATGTAGCAGTGATTGAAGCTAGTAAAAAGATGGAATGGTTGTAGAATTTCTTATCTTGAAGTACCAATACATTCATAAGCTCTTAGTGAAAAGGTATTGCAACTTGTGAAGATTCGAGGAAGTGAGAATCCTGATGATATGTTAACTAAGGTAATGGCTTTAGATAAGTTAAAGCTATGCATGGCTTCAACTGGCCTTGAAGAATGAAGTTTCGATGATTGGTGCCCATCACTAGTATGAGTTGATCACAGTTGAGAGGATAGAGCAAAGGTTTGTGCAAGAGTTCAATCTTCAAGCGAGAGATTATTAAGGTTGTGGAGAATTAAGATATTTGTGAAGTAGAAATTTGGCTAAATAACTAGGTCTGGCTGAAACCCCTCTCAGTTTGGCTGAAGAGGCACATAGGTCCAACTAGCATGAGGTAGATGTGTACATGCCTAGGACTGGTGGAAAGACCACCTCGGTTCTGCCAGAGTTGTCCTAGGTCTGGCCAGTCTAAAGTGGCACCAAAATGATCTGTTTTGAAAATTTGAGATCAATAAAACATAAAAAGAAATCAAATATTTACAGCTTTATCTTCAACAAATCTTTACAGCTTTATCTTCAACAGATTAATCAACCTTTATTTAGGTTGTAACACTAGCATAAATATATCTCTTTCTCTAATTATAATTGTCCAAGTGTAAATGAGTACATTGTGAATGAGCGGCGCAAAAGAGATATAGAGAGAAAAAGAGAATTGTTGTGTAAAATAAATCTTTGTGTATTTTTTCGCTTTTATTTTTTTATTTTTCATATTATCATTTCATTCCGCAACATGGATTAATTTAAATTGTGCTTTATATAGTTCTTAATACCGTGATTGAAAAATGCTCTGAGAACAAAAAACTTTTTTCAAAGATGCACTTGAAAGAAAAATATATATTAATATATCAATATAAATGCATACATAATTCAGAGAGCAATAAACTCTTTTCAAAGTTGTATTTAAAATTCAGAATAATATATACTTGCCTATATAATCATGACTTTGAGTAATTTCATTTTACAGGATGAATTATTGTGGGCTGCAATATGGCTATACAAAGCCACAAATGCAAACAACTACTTGGAATATGTCAAGAGCAATATCACGATTTTGGATTTTAAGTTTGCTGAATTTGGATGGGATGGAAAGTTTGCTGGAATTAGTGTTCTTGCTGCTGAGGTACAAATATATTTTATGTATTAAATAAGTTATATATCTTAACATAAATTAAAGGAGATATATGGATGTTTGATATTGTGTCTTTGAGAATCTGATTTGTATTAGTTCTTGCAAAACATTATTCAAATTGTTAAAAAATTAAAGTAAATAATTTTATTTTTTTAGTTTAGAATAAGGGAATAAAAGGATAACAATATTAGATGGTGATTAAAAGCTTAAATGAGTTGTTTATTCTAATTTTTAATATAAAGCACATATGTGATATATTTTAAGTTAGCGGAAGAGATATTATTTGTTAACTTTTGAGATATAAAGCATAAATAGACATTAAAGAAAGAGAGAGAGTGTGTCAAGGTCTACTCATGTTCGCAAATTTTGAGTTAACTTTTTATTTTTCAGTTAGATTCTTAAAAGTATGAAATTAGAAACAAGACTAATTTTTAGGCAACAATTTTCTATTTCCCTCTTAATTTTCAACAAATCTTGCTTAAATTATCTTCGTATTGTGTTACAGTTACCAGGAAATGATTCCAATCTATTTGTCCCAATTGCGAACAAGTTTGTATGTAGCATATTGCCCGAATCACCAACAAAAGACATTGAATATACCCCCGGTATGTTAGCTCGTGCTATTTAAGTTTGCTTAATTAATTTAGATTAAACCAATTATTAACTACACCAAATATATGCTAATTTCTTAACTATTTACTTTTTATTCGTATTTATAAATACAAAAGAGAGCTTAAAAAGACAAGCCAATCAATGTTTAACATATGAAACAAGTTGTTTATCATCATATAGTTTTTAGAAGGTGAAGTTCCAACATAATTATCGCATGAAATTTTAAGGTAAATTAATTACACTTTGCCCACATAAGATTTCTAACAATTTTAGAATACCCTTAAAGTTTCTGAAATTGTACTACTCATCATCAGATTTATATGGTCATTGTAATGAACCCAAAGTTTGGAAGCAAAATTAAAGTCAAATTAATTTCCATAGATGACCCATAAAATTACAAAAGTATCCCTAATAAGTGACCCATGAAATTATATGCATAATTAATATTTTCCTTAAAATATAATGATTTTTCTCTAATTTTTCCAATTTTTAGCTTCGGATTTGATAAAACAATGTAAGAAAGTGAAGTATTGTGGTCTTTTCAAATATGATTCATTCTTGTATTACGACCCGGGGAAAAATGTAGATTACCCAAAATATTATGATGGCCGAATAATAAGCATATATGGTTGAAAATTAAACTTTGGTTTGGGTCACAATTAGTTTCTTTATGTTATTGTATTTGGGGCACATTTGTATTTGGATTTGTATTAACAAGTTTGGCTCATCAAAAATCTAGATATTTCCTTTGAAGGATTTCTAGAATTTTTATAGTAAAACATCTTAGATATTTTTATAAGAGGCCACCCATTTGTAACCAAGCCAAGAATAAGTTTTAAGTAATAACTCTTGTTCAATATTTTTCTTCTCTACTAATTTCATATTTACATACTCGAATACCCTCCTTCTGAATAGTCTTTTCCCCATTCAAAATTTCCCACACAACAGGGGGTCTTATATTCGCGAACGTCGGGAGCAACTTACAAGTTGCAGCTTCAATATCGTTCCTCATGGTTGTTTATTCTCGACTTTTATTGGAAGCCAAGACAACTATTAGTTGTGGCAATGTTGTTGTCGATTCAGCGAGGCTCATACATTTCGCAAATAGCCAAGTAAGTACTGATCAATTTGATTATGCCATTACTTTTTATCAACATTTAGTATCCGTAAGTACGAAATATTTGATGTCGTGTGATAAAGGAAAAGGTGATGTAGTTAATCACTAACCTTTGGGATCAAACAAAAATCGTATTCGAAACCATTAGATGTTTAATACACTTTAAATATTGATTTGATTACCTCTTAAATAATTAGGTTCATATGCAACTTTCAATTTTTTTTATTTTTTTAAAGTTTTGTGTACGTTATGTTCGGCGGTCCACCTGAGGAGTTCCCAAATGTTACATGATCACTAATTTTTTAAGCTAAACCAACTTAAAAATCTGAACAACCAAATTCATATCATTTTTATGCAGAAAAGCTTAAAATTTAAAATTGTTTTTGGCAATTTTAATTTGTGAATTATGTATGTATGTAGGTGGATTATGTACTAGGGTCTAACCCAATGAACATGTCATACATGGTGGGATATGGCGACAAGTTCCCACAGAAGATACACCACAGAGGCTCTTCACTTCCTTCGGTTGCTGCTCACCCGAGCCACATTGGGTGTCATGACGGAACCCCATTCTTCGAGAGCACAAATCCAAACCCGAATCAACTTACAGGGGCCATCGTCGGAGGCCCAGAAATGAACGATTCTTATGCGGATTCAAGAGTACTATTCAAAGAGTCGGAGCCCACTACTTACATTAATGCTCCGTTCGTTGGTACTTTAGCATTTCTGAATTCGTTTTGAAAAACAGGAATGCCAAATGAAGTCGAATTTATGGGATCTAAACATTTGATCTGATAAACTAATTATGTGAAAGAATGAAGAGAGACATCTATGCACTTCTTGTTTCTATCAATGGCAAATTATTCATATATTTTTCTTAGACACGCATCTTTTTTTTTTCTTACAACAAAAGCTTTCATTAATTTTTCAAGATTACATGATTGTGCAACAAAATGCGGGGAACATTTATAGCATATTGTTTCCCGGACTTATCATTAACTAATATATTTGATACACATGAAGATGTTGAAAAAGCATTAAATTGTGATTCCCTTCTTTAGCCAAAATCTCCGTCGCTTGGTTTTTCCTCCGATCATGATGTTAAAGCAATTTATTTTGTTGTGTTGGAATCTGAAATTTTTTTTTACCACTATAGGCATAGAAATTCTCACTAAAATATGAGGAGGGCATTGAATGGTCCCAATTCTATTTTAAATTTTAGTTCTTGTCACTTTATCTGTTATGTAAAGATAGGTTCCTTGTACCAAATATTAAATTTGTTTCTATCAAACTTTTATCTTTTTGTCATTATCTTCGACTTTATTTAAGAATAATATATTGTATATATTGTTTTGACTTATTCAAGAATAATAAATTGTAACTAAATATCTTGAATTATTCAAAAAATATATGTAATATCTTTTTTCTCTGAAAAATAATACAATATAAATAATACATTGGAGGTATCCAGTGTCTTGACTTATTCAACTAGTACCACAAATATGAATTAAGTCTAACATAAGCTACACTACAAACTTTCTTTACGATACTACTCTTTTAATACCGAAATTTTCATGGAACAGACAAATGGTGCATTTGGTAGATATTAACGTGCAATTGACCATCAATATAGCATTTTTCCATTTCCAACCGAGTCAAGAGTATACATATTTCGATTGCAGACAACCTTACTGTTTACACTCAAAAGAAGAACAATCATGAAAATTGTCGTGGAAACGGAAGTTTTAGTAGACAATGTGAGACAACCACCTCGAAAGAAGAAAACCCGAGCCCATAGTATAGATATTTTTATTTCCCATACTTCCCATGGAAGGTAAAAGCATGTAGTCCTCCGGTAATAGAACACATATGCTATACATGAATCATATTTACATGTCGTCGTGCATGCAAGAGATATGCCTTAACGGAAGGCATGATCATAGTCGTGGAAACGGAAGTTTTTGTAGACAAAGTGAGACAACCATCTCGAACCCACAAAGCATAAGACAGCAACAGATACGAGAGCATTTCTTTGAACCGCTGATAGCATGTTCTGCTTAGAAACAGCAACAAACCCAATCAAAGAGACGGAGACAACTTGTAGCACTATTTCGAGGGCATTTAGACTTTTATATGCTGCACTGCAACTCCGGCAATTTACCACATGGGTCCAATACCTGGGGGGAAGAACAGAAAGACAGTTGAAATTCCAAACTTTTAGTTTATAATTGCCATTTTTAATAGTTCTAAGTTTCTGAAATTGAAATTAAAGTTTTTACGAAGTGTTCGTGTTCCACAACTGAATATTTGCTGACTCCTTCCATAGAGTGGTCGCTAACCTAGTGGCCACCTAGTAGACCGTTCAGCGAGTTTTCAAGCTCGACCTCCTTTCGGATGAGCTAGACATTTGAAGAAAGACGAAGCCATCTGAACTGTTACACAATTTTCTCAAACTGGAAGCAGCAGTGGCTTAAGATATGGTACCAGCTATGGCCTATATTAAAGCATATATGCTTCCCACAAAAAGGACCCATTAGAACAAGTAGAGGAGCTTATTATAATCTACAATCTAGACGAATGCACAGCAATATGAGGTAATTAACAAACTCTAACACTCCCTCTGGCTTGTGAGTTAACCTGTCAAGAGCCCATGAAGTGGAAATAATAAAGGGATAGGGGGTAGAACCAACATCGACAGCCTGCTCGGATACTAAATTTATTTCTACACTTCTTACTAACAGTACCTATTCGGAAGGAGAGGAGCTCAAAATAAATCAATAAATACAATACACAAGCAATGTGCGACAATTTACTAACCATATCGGCCTACAAGTATCTAACTCCTAAAAATAAAAATTATAACAAACCTCCAGTCAAATCTTTTCTCCACAGCTTTCGTCTAAGTTGCTAGTATCACCATATTGTTTGCCAAAAACAGTAACAGCTAGAATTATGATTGTTATTCTTAGACTATGCACTGATTGTTTACCTGTCCATTAATTGTTCACTAGGAGGAGTAGGAGGAAGGTTTTTGCCAAACTTGACTCCCCAATCAATCCCGCCACCTGCATACGCATTTAACCACCTTCTGAAAGCAATTACTAGAGCATCTGATTTAGTCGGAACAAAACAGGCTTTTTGCCAACTAGAAGGCCCCACTTTCTTTATCTTGCGCTCCTATAATACAAATCAGAATAAGATAGCAGTAACAAATGTTCATTACTTCTCTGCATTAATCAAATTTCAAAATGAAAGTGACGAAAGTCAAGAGGGATAATTCATCATTTCATATCATCCAAAACTGCGTCATACCTTGAAAATCATAGCATCTTTACTCTAATAAAAATACCAATTAAATTAAACTCTGTTGATTTGAAAGCTGTAATTGAGCTAATGTCGGTATCTAGATAGTCCGTTTGTATCTAGCTTTGATGAATATCATAGGCTTCTGAATTCTCAATGCTTTCATAGAAAAGACATTGCAAAAAAAAAAAAGGTATTTAACAAGTAAAGCTACTGGATGATAGAAATGGAGGAAGAGAAACAGAACTTACCTCCACATGGAGAAGCCGCAGATCTGAATCAAGAACCAAGTTTTGGGCCAAATGAAAAATCCATCGTGGAATTATTCTATCAACCCAAACGCCAAAATTCCTTGGAAAGCTCCATATAATCCTACTCTTGCCTGGACTAACTGGAACACAGATGGCAACTGTAAGACATCTCCGTTGCATCGCTTTTGACGATCCCTATCAAACCCAAAGTCCAAGTGTTAAACACGAAATATAGCTCAAAGAGAAAAAAAGGTAGCATAAGACTACGACAACAGACATCCTTGAATACTCAGCGGAAAAGGGGAAAAGTACTTGAATATGTAACAACAGTCTTGATTCCAACAAATGATTTTTGTTCAAAAACTATTGACTTGAAAGAAACGCAAAAACAAAAAATAATTGGTGTATTTGCTCCTCACCTCTTTGGTTTCATTCGAAGCTGATCCGTTACTTGAATCAGTAGCAGGAGGTGGATAAACATAAAAAACGCAAGGTGCCATAAATTTGCTCAAGGCCCACACCTGGTTCCCCGAGAACCCATTCACGTCAACTTGTTCCACACTGAAATCACTCTGTCGTCCACCTTCTCTATCAGCCTTCTCAGTGGAGATGAAAAAAAATCGATTTCAGAAGGATATATGAAAGCATAAAGCAAAGTCAATAACATGAATTATCAGAATGAGATTCCTTATCTGGCTTTGCGCTTTGGAAGAGGCATTATTCCGTAATGGGCATAATAAATATGAGCAGGATCCATAAGGTTTTCTATCAAAACTTCATATCTGGAGAAAAAACATCAAGGACTCAAAAGAACAGAAGTTGAAAAAAGCGAAAAAAAAAATAATGAAAAAACATTAATAAACAACTTTAACGGTGTCATTCTTTATTTTTATTTAATTGTCTAGGTAAAATCTGTTTGTTAGTAGTGGCTATTTTTCGCAATGAAAATTACAAGAAACATGAATAGGGTATAGTTCATGTCTTCATACCCATATGGTAGATCTCTGTTCGCCAATGGTTTAGTATATGAAGGGTCATCCAGTTCCGGAATATATGGGGGCTTATTTTTCAAAAGTATATCGCTGTACTGAGGATCAGAGTTCAGCCAAAACCAAACAATGTCATTTTGCAGTATACTTGGATAAACAGAAGGACATGCTTTCTTGGATGTGTGAACCTACATTTCTAGTCAAAGATCAGAATAACAACCCGAATAAATTACCAGAACATAAACTATTAGAATGATAAAACTGCAAAGCAGCCGAGAGTAAATTTGGTCTTAGTAACATGCAAACCTTTAGATTTACCAGCAGAGGCTTAATTGCAAAATGCTTATGCATATTCTAGTAACTCCCAAGTATTTCACTAAATTGGTTTCTTAAAAATGCGTATCAGAAACAATTTTTAGTTATATGTTTTAGAGTATGTCCCAGAATTCAACTCATCTGTGTATTGTTTTTGTATATTCTCAACATTACACACACACAATTTGAAGACCCATACTTTAACCAATTGACTTCCTCATCGTTCCCACCATTTCTATACAAATTTTAGCAAGGCTTATCTTATTCCATTCCAATTTATCTTATCTGTAATAATTATAACTCAGATTCAAATTTATAATTTAGTACTCAACAATTTTATAACATAAATAACATGCACACCGGAGGACCGTCTCGCGATGCTTGGGGGATGAATTTGCAATCACCAGAACCACCAAAACATTGCAGTCTCCCCCACTGATCGATCCTACCCTCGGATAGCGGAGCCAATCTATGAGGACACATATCATCAAACACCTTCCAAGTACCCTCATTCTTATCCCACCACACCACCACATCAATCCCCAACACTCTCTTCCCATGTGGGGCCCTCTTGTCCAGGTCACACACCGGCATGATCGGGTACCACTGCGCGTACCAGTCAAATTTCTCGTCTCGGGTCTCAAATTCAGGGTCTTTTTCATGTGGGTCTTTGAGTTCAGTTGAGGGGGAAGAAGATAAAGCTGTGAAAAGGCTAAAGATTGATTTTTTCTTGCTGTTCTTGTGAATTGATGAGTGGAAAAAGTTGGGTTTTTTAATTATGGAAAAAGGTTTAAATTTCTCCAAATGGGTGTTCGGGGATTTTGTTGGGTAAATTGTATTGAATTGGAATGAAGAGAATATGAGACCTTCCATGGGAGCTCTTTCTTCAGTTTTCAATTTGAAAGTTCAAATAGAAGATACATAACAGTAGAATGCTACTTATTGGAAGGGGAGTAGTAGTTTGTGGTTGAAACTTATCCAGCAAATCATATTTATTTAAGTATATATATATATATATATTCTGTTTCTTCGCGTGTAAATGTAGACAATTTGCGACCCAACTTTTGGCAGCATGAAAAAATAAATTTATGTAATATTGGCAACCCAAGTCGCACTTTATCCATTCAAATTAATGAATTTCAAGGTATTGGAAAAACCACAACCTTTCATCTACACAGGGGAAAAGGAGTTCCCATGGAAGCTCTTAGATTGTCCTCATTCCAATTCACCAAAATATACCCAACAAATATCCCAAAAACCCAATTGGATAAATTCAAACCCATTACCTTAAATCAAAAACCCAATTTCCCTCACTCATCAATTCACAAAAATAGCAGACCAGAGTTTAGTCTTTTCACTGCTTTATCTTCTTCTCCCTCAACCGAACAAGATGTTGAAACTGATACCGGAGATGAGAAATTCGACTGGTACGCACAGTGGTACCCGATCATGCCCGTGTGTGATCTGGACAAGAGGGCTCCACATGGGAAGAGGGTGATGGGGATAGATGTGGTGGTGTGGTGGGATAGGAATGAAAGTGCATGGAAGGTGTTTGATGACATGTGTCCTCACAGATTGGCTCCGCTCTCCGAGGGTAGGATCGATCAGTGGGGGCGACTGCAGTGCGTGTACCATGGTTGGTGTTTCGGTGGGTCAGGTGATTGCAAGTTCATCCCCCAAGCACCCCTGGATGGTCCCCTTGTAAGTTCATTCTTGAATTAAATTTTTGGAGGGGCTAGACTATAGCATTTGAGTATGGGTCATGAAGTTTACTTTTGTTTGTTGCTGAATGCTGATATACACTCAAG
>MKEJ01106467.1:0-11582 GCA_001753735.1 Embelia ribes
GATGTAATGTCCCGAAAATTAGTATAAATTTTTTGCAATTATAAATAATATTATTATAGTTGGTAATGATATTATTTGTTCTCATTAGTGGTCATGGAATAGTCTTTAGTAATGTGGAATGAGTTTTGGAGGAGTTAGGCAACAATTAAGAATTTAAAGTTTTGGCCCAACATATTGGATGAAGTGTTTGGAGTAGTCCTGAGACTTAGAATAATTTTCCCGTATGGTTTGTGAAGTTTGGAAGTGAATTTAGAAGTGTTTAAAAGTGTAGAGTTGGTTAATAATTGAGAAGAGATTTGGAATTTGAAGTTTGTTGAACACCTTGGAGAAAACAAGTCACCGAGACCTCATTGGATTTTTCTTGAGAGTGGAAATATTTTTCCTAGACTCCTAAGGGGTTATAATTATTAGGAAAAATAGTCGGTTTGACATTTGAGGTTGTAGGGTGGAGTTACGGGCCGAGACATGATCCGAGTTCCAGTGAATAGTTGTGACGTCGTCTTGGAAGAAAAATATTAATATCTCCTAAACCGTAACTCCGATTGAGATCTTGTAATTTTGTTAGATAGATAATTCATCTATCTACGACTTTTCTGTTTTGTGAATAATTTTATTCGAAGCGTAGATAGGTTGAATCAAGGCCCAAAATGTTCAAAAACTGCTTCATCAGATTTTTGTGACACCTGATTAGTATTTTGGTCATATCTCGAAAATCGTAACTCCAATTAAGGTCCCATCAATTTTGTTGGAACGATATTTCACATATATATAATGTTTGTGTTTTACAAATAATTTTATTCAAAGCGTATATCGGTCAAATAGAGACCCAAAATGTTTAAAAAACTGTTATAAGAATTTACAATACCTGATTGGTATTTTGGCCGTATCTCGAAGACCGTAATCCGATTGAGGTCTCGTCAATTTTGTTGGATAGATATTTCATTTATCTACGATTTTTATGTTTTGAGAATAATTTTATTAGAAGCGTAGATGAGTTGAATTGGGTTTCGAAGTGGTCGTAAGTAATGGATGTATGAGTACACCTTTACTTATGTGGTTATTTATATAAAATGATTATGTTCATTTTACATGTTTATTTACCGCCTACTGTCAGATTTATCATATTTCTTTTTCCTATTGTACACCACTATTAAACTATTTTATAGGTCCGGAATTTGGCACAGGATACGACTGATAGACTATAGAGTTACTCATACATGGGTACTTTTGTAGCGAATGATGTATAATGTTGTATTTTGTAGCTCACTCTGGTTCAGCATTGACGTTGAGCGAAAGTATAGGCATTTTCTAGCTCTTGTACACGAGGTGAAGAATATACTTATATCTTCCTTCTTATTATTTTGGTAAGCCTATAGCTTGATTTTATATATGTAAACATGGGGTTTACTGTATTTATAATTTGGAGTTGTATAATTATGTATATACAGAGTTGGATTATTGTATAAATGGCCATGTTATATATATTTATGGCAGTATGATTGTTGTAGTATGGGGATGGGTTGTAACAGTTATTGTATTATTTATTTTCTATTCTTTTATCTCATGTCCCTTGGTCACTAATTTCGGGACGTGACAAACAAGTTCATAAAGGTTTGAGTAATGATGTTATGTCACTTTTTTTTTTTTAAATGAATATAGCTATGCACATTTTTCGTCCAAGAAAAATAAATAGAATGTTTGTTTATCGATAATAGAATGCAATATTATTGTCTATTTTGCAACAAGTATAGCTCTTGATTAGTTTTCACATATGCACTCTTATTTAGTGGGAGAAAAGTTCAAATCACTAGAAAATAGAAAAAATTTAATCCTTTATGAAGTTTAAGAATATACAATAATACTATCAAGAAATATAACAACAACTAATATAAAGAAAATTTCAGAAATGATCCGTATATCGCACGGGTTTCACACTAGTTCTTCCACGAAGTTATAAGAATTATACAAACTTGTGAAAGTCTAATATGTACGTATTTTTTTACCTCGATTATCAATTTTAAACTCACCAAGCCGAACATAATATTTACTGGCACAATGTCAATTCGGTTCTTAACAGGTTCAGTTAGATCTCAAGTCGAAGAGACCATGTTTAGAGACCTGAGCATTTCCTTTATTATGTTACTAAATTATGTATGTAAAAAAAAATTGAAAACATTACATAAAATTTAACGACGTTTTATTGATAGAAAGATGAGAATGGGAAAAAAAAAATTCTAAGCGTTGAAGGATACACATTTAAATATGCGCAATGTAGTTTTTGCAATAAACACTTCATTATAAATCTGTAACATAAAATAATATGCACACATGTTTTCAAAAGCTACCACCCTGCACATTTGTTTGTATCCCCAAGTAGAAGAACCCGAATAATCTAATTTGACACCACAAAAATTTTACTAAAAAATCTTTACTAAATAAATCCTATTGGCGTCAAATGAATTGAACCCCAAAAGTCAAAAGAAAAAGAAAATTTAATAATCATTTAGTAGAACATTCAAAAGGGTTAGCCTTGACCGATAGAAGATTTGTTTGTTTGAAGTTTGAGATATGAGAAAAGTTAAAAGCACCTTATATTAACAAGCTTTTAATTAGTTCTTGAGGGATCATGGCCCAAACAGAGTAGGCGCCTTAATGCAATACGAGGAAACACGTTTTTGGGGAAAGACATATTTCCGAAACGGATACAAAAAGCTACCAAACATGCTTCGGAAATGCGTGTGATAAGCCTAGAACACCTTGGAAATATCATGTATCCGGTTAGGTAATTCGACAGTCAAAGAACACCTTTTCGAATACTTCATGGAATCTCAACGAATACATTTTAATACAAAATTTAATAATAATAAAAAAAGTGAAATAATATTTCCGGCACTTTCATGCTAGAATAGAAGTTTTTTGCTTATAATTTTTTGAATTATGAGAGTGCTCCAGCAAATTACCAAATTAGCTATTCGAGTACAAGTGTTGCGGTTATTCCCAAGTTTGAGAGCCATTTTCCAATGTTGATTTCAACAATCCCATATGTTTCACACGTTTCACAAACAATTCACACTTTTCACGCACATTTTTCATACATTTTACAGTCGTATTGATAAAATTTTTCAACATTATCTACATTTCCTGTTCTCCCTATAATATTAGCTAGTATTTCCCATTTCCATTTCCTTATCATTTCCCACTCCCATTTTCCATTTTCAGCAACTCACACACAATACATAGTGCAATGTTATATTTATGTTTGGTACGATACAATCCCAAAATTGAACAAGCTGAAAGGTAAGGCGACATCAATAGCTCCCCTAATTATCAAATTGCAGACACCAATTCTATAAATTCCAGTGAGAACAGGAGATTAGTTTCTGTGGCAAAAGGTATTAATACATAAACTCAGACACGTCCATACAAATCTTTCTTAAGAAAAGAATGTTTCCTGTCAATTGGAAAATACAAAAAACTAGCATACGGAATGAGCCCTTAGCTATCTTCTCCTGCTTTCGTATCGTGATTTTTCCAAGGATTGAGGGCGTCTCTGATAGCTTGGGCTTCGGGGGAATTGTCCCAAGCTCTCTTTTCCGATTCCAAAACGGTCACCTTATCATCTGCAATTTGAACATACGAGAGTCACGTTTAAACTCAAGTTGAATATTAAAAGCATTCAAAGCCAAACAAGCTATAACAGCTAGCAATTCAGAAGTTCTTTCATTTCAAAAACAAAGCAGTTCGTAACCAAACACGGTTTCACTTATTACAACAAAGTGAAAGAAATAGAACAAACTGAATTATAGCACTTTATAAAGGAAATGGATATGTAGTAACAAGCAAACTGAATTATAGCACTAATAAAGGTAAGCGAATTGATTCTAGTCAATCCCACGTAAAAAGAGGACAGCTAAGTCAGTTAAGAACAAATAACATTGATTTCTGTTTCTGAATACGAAAAATGAACCACAATATAGAGCATTTCACCATTTTCTTTGAAGAAGACAAAACAAAGGTTTGAACACAACAAATCACATTGCATAACAATGAATTTCAAACAAACAATCCTTTAAAGAAAACCAAACAATGGATTTTCTCCACCTGAAGGAATACTAAAGTGCTGAAGCAGTTATCAACAAACCAAAAGGGATGTATGCAAATAAACTTAGCATAAAAAAAGCTCATTATTACATTATACAAAAGTGGTCAGAAAGGAGAATTCTCACACAGAAGCCGGTTTTGATCATGAAGAACTCCATGGAACCTCCAATCAAAGCAGACCCGGCGGCTATCTTCAAATACCAGTCCCAGAACTTCATTTCTTCTGCTTCCTTTATTTCTCCACCACAAAAAAGAAACGGAGAAAAATGTGAAAACAATAAAATAGAGAAGGCTGCATTGTTCATCTTACCCACCAAAGCTCGTAAGAAATAAAAAACGAAAGTTTAAACCAGAAATTCTAGAATTGTTTTCTATTTGTAGAAAATAAGCATTTTAAGTATGTCAGAGATATAATTCAGCACTTCAAGTTTCTCCTAATATGGATGATAGTTGGCTTATTTCTGATTATGGAGTATTCACTAGTCACACAAAAATTACAAATTATTATTAAATCTCTACTTGCAGAACCAAAAAGCAAAGATATCCAAATTTATGAACTAGCCACTAGCAAAAATACACGTTAAAGTATCCAATACCATTTGGTTTCAGATCCTTAGGTTCCCAAATGCAACCTTGACAAAGGGTTTCATTAAGTAACATTTTACTAATTTCACATTTGCTTTCAATTGTTATTTTCAATGTTCATTTTTCCAATTTTAAATTCAACGGTGGAAAGGAAAAGGCAACAACACTTCTCAAACAAGCAATGGAAATATGACATGCCAATATCACTAATTTTGCACGAAAAAAAAAGTCCAACTAAGACCAAAAGAATCTATTGAAAAACTGAAAGCAAACACAGAATCATGGAAACAAGTTTTGGAGTTTTCCCTCCGTTCACCTCTCTTGGGCATCCACCCTTTTCTGGGGACAAAAAGAAAATGGTAATTAACAAATGCCATTTTCATTTTCAGTTCTAAATTTTGAAAGCAATGACAAACAGTGAAATGGACGTATAATTCGAAGCCCCTTTAATATTGAAGGCATATCTGGATGGAACTGAAAAGCTAGGCATCAATGTCTAGTTACAACAACTGTTTGATACACAGTAATCAACAAGAAGCCATAAGAAGAAGTAAATCCAAAAGAAAGATCTATCAAATGAGTAGATAGATGAAAGCATTCAGTTCAAAAGCCAATAGTTTTCATGTTCTTAGGTTCCCCATTGCAACATAAACAAACGTAAAAGGGCCCTCTTGGTTACGTCACTAACTTCAACTTTTCTTTTCAGTGCTCAATTCTACTGTTTCTTTTAAGTTAATTTAACTGATGAAAATGAAAACTGAAACGCATATAGTAGACACGTGTTGCGAAAAAGACCATCGCTTTGCATTCATGTATATATATATATATGCCTGTGTATAAGGGACAATAATTCTCTGAAACACGTTAGAAACATAACATGCCAATATCACCAACTTTACAGGTACAGAAGTCCAATGAAGACGGAGACAACTCAAAATGCTGAAAATGAACATGGGCACGGGCACAAGTACAGGAAATCTCACTTTTTTCAACTATTTTCGACACCCATCCCATCATTCTAAAAAAAAGGAAATGGAAACTGACTCAACAAACGTCATTTCATTTTTATTTTTCAAAACTTGAAAGGACACATGAAATCAGAAATGTATCATCAAAAGCGCAACAGAAATTGGATTTGATTGAATAGCTAGGCATCAATATCTGATTCAAGGAAAATTAACACATAGCAATCAAGAATCCCATTTCCTTCTCAGTTTGAAAACTGAAAAAGAAAGTACAATAAGGACCTTAGAATGTAGTTACAGAGAAAATAAACAATATAACTTAAAACATTCTATTTTCTTTTTCATTTTTCAGAAGGAAAACGAACACATGAAAACTTAAAAGCATTGCACAAATCACATTTAAAAACTGAACCCTGAGTCCTGAAATTGATGGGATTGAATAGCTTGGCATCAATATATAACTACAAGGAAGATTAACACACAGAAATCATCAACTCCATTACATTATAAGTTTTCGAAATTTTGAAAACGAACAAATGAAAACTGAAAAGTAAGTATTATTAATAGGGCCCATATAAACATGGTCAATGTTTAAATACAATAGACATTTAACACATAAAATCAACAATTAGCCATACGAGAAGTACAACTGAAAGAACAAGTAATCAATGGAGTAGACAAATGAATAGAAAACACATTTTGTTCAACATCCATTATTTTCACATTCCTAGTTTCCCAATGCAATCTCAACAAAATGTATGTATTTAATTTTAATCTAAGTGGTGAAAAATACAAATGCATTTTGCAGACAATTACTCACAAAAGGAAAACACTTTACGTATTGGAGAAATAGGGACCTTAAAATGAGCCTGGTCTGTGACAAGAAGTATTCAGGAAAATATAACAAAAATTTCGGCACTACTAAAAGCTTGATGTTTTAATAGAATTGGTAACTTAATATCGTATGTGTATATATGTCTGTATATAAGAAAAAATAGTTTTTTGGAAACAGGTAACTAGAAATACTACATGCGAAAAACTGAAAACAAACAGGAAACAAGTTTAAGGATTCTCATTGTCTATGACACCATCCGATTTACAAGCGCCAATCAATTTTCAATTTTCAATTTTCTAACTTCAAAAAAGAAAACATGACAACTGAAAACAAACACACCATTGAAAAAGCCCTAGGGCATTCCAACTGGTGTCCCCATTTCAACCCCTAATTTTTAATCCCTAAATCTCATCCTCTAAAATACAGACTGGGATACGGAGATTGTACGCACCAAACACCCTAAATTTTAAAATAAAAACGGGAAGAACACTAACACGCAAGTTCAATAGCGGAACCTGAATTTCTGTAAAAGTTAAAATTTTACAGAAATTACTAAAAAAATTCAAATTTTATAAATAATTGCCATAAAAATTTCCAAGGAAATATTACAGCAACACTCCATTGATTTTAATAACTAAATAGCAAGTTGTCAATAGCTAATAACAATGATTTGCATTTAACAAATAGAAATTAACAATTAGCCATAAGTGAAAGGAGCAGCTATCAGTGGAGTAGACGAAAATAATGAGAGAGAGAGAGAGAGAGAGAGAGAGAGAGAGATTTGTACCCAATTTTGGGTGCGGTTCGATCGGAGAGTTCGAGCGCCTAATGGAACTGAAATTATGGCTCGTTTGGTTCAAAGCTTATTACTTATAGATTTTTAGCTTTTTTTTTTTCTTCCGAGCTTATTTATTATTTTGGAATAAAAATTTATTTAACTACAGTTTATAAACTTTAATTTTTTAATATTTTTAATAAAAAACCTTAATAACATTTGTTTGCATAATTTTTAAGTTATAATTATATGTTATTGACATAAATAAATTGAAAATTTTAAAATATATGTATCTGATTATTTTCTGAATTATAAATGAGTTTGTTTATTTTATTAAAAGTTGTAACCAAACAAATTCTTGACTGGAAGTTTTAAAAACCAATTTTTTTTTAATAAAAAATAAATTAACTTATTTGATTAATAGCAACAATTAAAGTGACTTAGACCAATCTTATAATATTGCAAATGAGAAACAATGAATAGAGTTTTTTACTAAACAATAAATAGTATTAAATGAGTTCGAATTTGAATATACTTTTATACTCATCTCGGTTATATTTGAGTTATTGCTACTTTAATTTTAGAGTAATTGTATGCATAAAAATTAATTGTACAAAAATATATATATATTTAGTTTGTATAATTTAAAATTATCTATATCATCCCACTTTCTAAGAGAAGTGAGAGTGAGTGAGTGAGAGGGTTAATTTTAGATCACATAAATTTAAATTGTACAATTTTTTTTTACATTCAATTTGTGCTCCTAACGTAACTCCTATCCGTGTCTTTGTGAAAATTTATTGTATATAGTAAAAGATCACAAGTTCGTAATATTTGGCAATAATTTTTTATTAAGTACTAGTAAATTTAGATATCAATATCAAATTTTATTCCTTCCTGGAGTTTTTCCAAATAAGAAGAAAACAAAATATATATTTTGTTTTTCCTTATCCTTTGTATCAAGATCAGGAAAGAAATATGAAAACTACTAAAGTATGTTTGTTTGGCTTTATATTTATTTACCAAAATATGTATAATTATTATAACTGTTGGATTTAAGAATTATTGATCCGATCGCCCACGTGGCTTATCAAATATTATCTTTGTGATGTGATTCTTTGGCCATATAAATAGGCTAAGGGGGCTAAGCCAAAAATACAAACAGCCATTTAGAAAATATATATATGTATATATATATATTGGAAGAGTTATAATTAATCTCTCAAAAAGGTGTTGAGCCGATATTTAGATTGTGGATTCCAGTCGGTGTTGATCTAGTCACGTACTTTCCGCAGGTAGTTCACGTTCTTTCGATACTACATGTGGTTTATTTTTTGTTATGTATAAATCGTTTTCGCTTTATAATTTTATTCGTTAATATTTTTGTCTGTTAAATATTCCTATAATATCATATGACGAGTCCATTTGAAAAGGGATTTTAATGTTAACTTTATTTTTGAAAGCCCGATATAAAACTTTTAACAAAATCGGTCGGAATTTTTGTTGGTGAATTCAATATGAATTCGGTATTTGAATTAAAACTTTTACATTTCTTTTTCTGAATTAATAAATATATATAGAGAGAGATTATAATAAATAACTCTCCATTTAAAAGGATGAGTTCATATGAACTTGCCATTTGGAACAACGACTTCTCTTATTTTCATCCTAATTCAAAGTTTCTTATTTTAAGATTTGATAGTCATTGTCAATGACTATCAAAAAAAAAAAAAGATTTGATAGTCAATTCTATTATTCTAACATGAAAAAAAAAAAATTACGATCGTGTCATTTGAAACTGAAATAACAATTGCAAAAACAAACTCGATTAAATTGTTTTAAAATGACCGTATTTTGATAAATATTTTTTTGGATGAAAAAAAAATAAAAGGCCTTGTTTTTGTGCTTTCTCCAAACATTCCTACTACCGTTACAAGGCTAAACAAATATTGTTTTCAAGCTGCTTTTCGTAAATGCGTCCATGCATATTTGAAAATATAAAATTTTATTTGATACTCAGTTATAGATAATAGGCTCTATATAGGATAACGTAACTAATTGTTAACTATACAAAATTAATTTGAACAAAATTTCGGTACAACTATTTTGTATATATATATCATTACTCTGCAGAAAAATTATTAAGAAAATATCTTAACAAAATTTATATTGTATATATTCCTAATTAGGTTGTAATTTATCTATTATACATTTGGGGTGTTTACTAGTTCATTTGTTTATTTCCTAGTTGGGTTATAATTATCTATATATATTCAGCGGTTGCTTGTGTTTGGTAAGCTAATTTTATCTATATACTAGTGTGTAAGTTGTGCGATGCACATGCCTATGTCTAGAAATAAAGCTTCATCAAATACAAATAAAAATTTAATTTTGTTTAGATTTACTAAAAATAAAAAATAAACAATGCATGACATAGTAATAATGTTACTTTGTCCAGTTTTATTGTATCAAGATTCACGAAATTGATAACAACAATGATTAATATAATTATTCTTGATTTTTTTTTTTAAATATGAAACAATTTTAATTGAAACAAATTACACTATTATGTAAATAATGACCTTCAAGAATTCAAGTGTTAGTGGAGAATATTGCAATGCAATAGAAGAAGTTAGAATAGAAAGCTATGATTGAGAGATTCATAGGAAATAGGAGAGTAATACATCCACAGGGCCTCAATAATATTGTTAAATGTTATTGAGTTCTTGCTAGGTAAAACTCGTAGATGATTTGGATAAAAATATACATGACATTAGTAATTCGAATTTGTTATATAATCTATATTCTAAGAAAATTGATTTTTAAAATAAAAGGTGATGGGAGATGCACTTGACACAAAATTATGAGGAGACTCTCATTTTAATTTACAGTATATGATATATGATATATGATGTGTTAATGACCAAATATGTGGTAAGTCAAAACTAATTAATTTCCCAATTGGGTTACAAAGGATTAAACGAAGGGTATTGTAGGAAATAAAAAAAAAATTAGGAAACAAAAAGGTCAATTCTCGTTTTAGAGAAGGAAATATTATTACCTTTTTTAGTATACAAATAAATTACAGATATATAAAAAAATTACTAAAGAAACGTGTTTTGTATTGAAAAGATAATTGGGTTGAGTTGATTGGGGTACCGGTTTTGTTTATTTTGATTTTGGATTGAGTTGTAAATATTTTGAGTTTTGTTTGGTTTAGGTTGAAATGTATTTTGATTTGTATTTGGATTGAGTTACTTGGCTATTGGTTTGGTTTTGTTTGGTTTTGAACCAATTATTAGTACTTTTAACATCTCCTGTCACCAAAATGAAAGACATCCTTAATCTTAACAAATTCGCTTGTCGTGGCACAGGAAAGTTCTTAACATTCAAAAAAGGTTACTGTGGATGGAACCGTTGCCACCTTTGCAAGGAAGACCTTGATATGTCATGTTTTACCAACGAGAATGATGATTCCTATTTGTTCGACAGCCAGCATTATGCCAAGAAGAATAATTTTTCCAATTTGTTCGACAGCCAGCATTACCGTAGACAGAACCATTGCAACCAGTGCACTCTGGGGGTGAAACATGATTTTCATTGTCTCACCCTTCACGTTCCTATTGAAAAGGAAAAGAGTTACTATGGGTGCGTTTGCGATCTTTGCGAGGAAGATCGTGATATGAACCAGTGGCTCTATTATTGTGCGAGGTGCGAAGTTGCAGGACATCTAAGCTGTGGATTACTCGGAAATGTCCCTCCTAATAAGGCAATTCTTACAAGTAATCCCGTCTACACAGTTGAAAAAGAGGAACCTCAAGTTGACGATGACAGTGGTCTGGAATACATGAAGGCGCTACGAAGGCGAGTACCAGGAGATATGGAACCACTGGGCGAGCTTGTACATTTCAGTCACCAACACACGTTGTTCTTGTATGAGGAAGTATGGGATGGACTTGATAATAAATGTATGGTTTGCAAAATATGTAGATATGGGAACACCTATGCTTGTGTTGGCTGCAAGTTCTTTATGCACAAATGGTGTGCTGAATTGCCCAAAGAGGTTCATTTTGGATTTCATTTCGAGCACCCTCTGACCCTCTTGTCAAGACATAATTTGGCTTGCGTCTATTGCAGGTCTGAAAACTATGGCTTTTCATTCTGCTGTTTAGAATGTAATTTCGGGGTTCATACAACATGTGCATTCCTATTCGAATTTGAAGTGCACAAAAGTCATTCCCATCCCCTGCAAGTATTGATCTTTACGGGTTACAAACATGAGCTGGAGTTCATGGGGAAAATCCCGATAAGAAGTCGTAAA
>MKEJ01106474.1:0-11157 GCA_001753735.1 Embelia ribes
TATTTCATTTATCTACAACTTAAATGTTTCAAGAATTCCAAAGGCTAGCAGGGGAGTTCTGTTGGTTAATAAGTTGACTGTTTGAGACCAATATATTGACTATTTGAAATACGTAGTTTGTTTGGGACCAGTATGTCATTCTTTGCTAAAAAATTCCAAAAAATACTTTTCGACTTATGTCATATCACTTTGACTCAAAAATCATTTCCTCCTTTTTTGGTCCGAAACAAAGAAAGAGATAAAAGGGGTGGAGGTGATTGTGAAGCTTCAACCTTTCCACCCTTGATTCATCAAGCTTGGGACCTAGTTCGCGAAAAATAATTGGAGATTTAGATTCTACGTTACGAGACGAACATTTTGAGGTAAGTCTTATTTCTTCTTGTATTCGTTTTGGATTCTTCGGTTTCCGTGCCCTTTGGGTACTTTGAAACAAATTGGATTTTCTAATTCTTTGTCATGTGTAGATTATTTCTATATATAAGATTCGTTACAGTCTGAAATTGTTTGTTATATCTTTTTGGGGTTTGAAGCTTGGAGATTTTCGGGCAATTTCAACTCATTTCATTATTTGTTAGCTTCAAGGTACGTACACTTTCTACTCACCATCGTGATGGCTACACGTTGACGTAAATATTATTGTTTTATATTCTTGGTGACGTGTCTTATTTTCTGTGCCAAACGAGTTGTTGAAATAAAATTAGAAAATGATTTTCTCATGTGTTTAGAACATTTATGTGTATAGGATTGACGTGATTCAAATGATGAAGCTAGGTTAATTCGATGGAACACAAAGAGGGAATTTCAGGACGAAGCTTGTAAAGTCTTTCCGTCTGTATTTCGGCGAAGTTTATGAGGTACAAATTGATTTAGAACAATAATATAAATTTGAATTTTTACATATATATTGTTATCTATGATATGTTGTTGGTTTCAAAAGTAGTTGATGGTTATAGAAAATATTATTTTCTTATACATATTGTTGTTTCGTTATAAGGCAATAATGGTATTACTATCAATTGTCGTAGTAGAGGTATAGATATATATATCGAAGAATATATATATATAAATGGAAGGTGTTTGTTTGATAAATCATAGTAGAATCATGAGTTTGATATGCATAGTTTACTTTCCCGAGGAAATTATGTAGACTTCGGAACCTAAAGTGAAAGTTGTATTGTTTATAATGTGGAGCCTATTCTTTGGGGTACAAATTGTAGCATTTGCATGCGAGGTATGTAAACTTTATTAGAAATTTTGGTACATTAATTTGGAATAATTTTTTATAATCCGAAAAATGGATTTTTATGACAAACGTATTCGAAAAATATGGGTTTTGAGAAGCAAAGATATATGAGGTTTTGAAAAGTATATCTAGGTGTTTGAAAAGTTTGACATATGAATTTGAAACATAAAATGTTGTTGATTGAAAATGAATGATTTTTGAAGTTAAAGGGTTTGGTTATGTTGTTTTTGGAAAAGGAATGTTTGGTTATGAGATTTCGGATTTGAAAAAAAAAGTTAATGATGTGTTGGAATTGAACTTAAGTATGAGTAACTAAAGGAGCTTTCATACATGATTTCAAGATGTAAAAGAATATTTATATCCAATTGTTCAAGCACTTTAACTTGACGAATGAAATGTGCATGTGGTTCAAAAATACGGTTTAAATTAAATAGATTTATACCCTATAGTTAGGATTCGGATATGTAGACTCAGGGCATTTATTGCCTTCGATATGTTGGACGAGGACATGTATTGCCTTTGAGATGTTGGACAGGGGCATGTGCTACCTTTGATGTATTGGATGGGGGCATGTGTTGCCTTCGACATATTGGACGATGGCATGTGTTGCCTTCGGTATGTGGCATTCAATTTTATAAAGAGAGAAGGCATACGATGCTAGCTCTTTATAAATTACGAATTAGATCGGGCATGAGATGCTGTTGAGTTTTTATTTGCAGTATGAGGTATGTAAAGTATTTGATACAGTACTCTTAGTTTATAAAGTGGTGAGGGCATGCGATGCCAACTTTTTATAAATTTATAAGTTGTTATACTTTCATGTTTTTTATTTATTTATTTATTTGGAATTATCAAGTATATTAGAAACAAAGAAACGTGCACAAAGCTTGAACCTTCCATTCTAGGACAAGATCATAGATAAAAAGAGGGCATGCGATGCCTACTCTTTGTAAATCTGGTAATCAGTGTACTTCGATGATAGGTCGTACGTATTTGTTTTCGATTACTATCTTATCCTTAATATTGGTTTTAAGATGGTAGTGTTGGCGTATATTTGATTAATTGGCAGTAGCATTGGTGGTTAGGTACTTACCCCCCATGTCTAGAGCATGAATTATTTTGGGCCTGGTAGTTGGGATGTTGTTGTTGAATGTATCATATATGAGTAACATGGGCGAATTTCTAGTTTTTACTCCATATTGTGAACATGGCTTAGTATGAATTGGAACATTGAAAGGGGAATTGGAAATAAATACAAGGTGATTGGACTTGGTAACGGGATATTTGCATCGCATGTGCATAATTGTCATATACATTTCAGATTTCTATTTATTATATTATTTAGAATCTGACCTATTTTTTTCTATTTTGGATATGTTGGCTGATGTGGTTTTGTAGGTGAGTGGGCGCAAAATATCGCTTGAGAAGCTTGCTTTTTGTATAGCATATTTGGTGTTGCTATTGTATTTATATATAGTGATGACATTTATATTTTTGTATTTTGAGGCAATTTTTGTTGTATATGATGTGGGTATTATAGCCTCATTTGTTGTATAGTTGGTAGTCGAGGCCAAGAGATTATGTATTAGGATTTTATTTTCTTTTGGACGAGCATGCAGTATGATGATATGATGGTAAACGTCGGTAGTTTACTTGTGATGTTTCTTTTTATATATATACATGTGGGTAGGATATATGAATATGTACATATGTGGGTTGTTATTGTAGAGTTGACTTGGCAAGTATTTTATTTTTTTTTCTTTATTTTAGTTCACATCTCTAGATTTTTCGGAATTCGGAACATGATATGTTGACTATACCTTTGAATATCTGAACATTGGGAAAATAGATAGGGTGAAACTTGTTGCATGTCGATTGAAGGGATTTGCTTCTCCAAAACCCAAAAAGATCGTAAACAAAGAGAAAAAATTAAAATCACACTTTGGGAAGAGAAAAAGCGTAAATTAGAATTTGAATTTTTGCCTGACAAATACTCCCAAATATGTGCACATGGCAATAAAAAGGATACTAACAATTTCACATGATTGAGAATACACCACAAATTTTATATATATCCAAAAATTATATTAATAAATAACGGGTGGTCAATCATACAAAACGATCATCTAAACAAAATATATATTCTAAACGTGATGTAAACTATGGAATAAGGGTTACTTTATTTTAAATATAATATATACACATGATCTTACGTATGAATATCATAAAAACTGTACTTTTTGTGCGGAAAAGTTAAAGTTTTCATTAAAAACTTAAAAGTTAAATAACTAATGTCTACTGTTAGTTCCTTGTATATATATGAGCACATTACAAAATAACATTAACAATATATATATAGGGAATTGATTAGGATAATTAATATCTTTACTCGTACCAAATGTACATAGATTTCTTGAGATTTATTTGCTATTAATTAATTGTAAATTTTCTTGGAGATTTATTTGCTATTGATTTCTTTCAATTTGTTTACGTTCTTAGTGACCCTTTCTTAATTTGCATCAGCTTGAGATAGCTTATGAAGGAAGCAGTGCTTTGGTTAAGGAATTTTGAAGTTGTATCCATTTTCAATTATAACAAACCGAATGCGTTAACGAAGGACCTGGTACGGGTTTCAAAACCCAGCGGTTGAACCACTGGGTTCAACGGTTTTTATAAGGAAACCAGTTTTTGTTTATACATGATTGACCGGTGTAAGCCAGCCGGAAACTCAACCCGGTCCCTGGTTCCTGGTTCAACCAATTAAACCAGCCGATCTAGGCCGGGTTATAAAACATTGAATTTAGAAGCATTCAAGATGATGTGGAACAACACAAGGACAAACGGGTCGGACTCAGATCGAAATAGTGGATGTTCCAATGCATGGATCAATCTATCTTTCAAACCATATGGCTCTAGCAAATGGCCTAATACATGGATCGATCCAAGCATCAGACCATTTACATCTAGAGTTGATTGTTTGATAGGTGAACCGATCTATCTATTGGTCCATCAAAGCGAATAGATTGTTTTTTTGCATTCTTCAGATTTTATTTGTTAGTTACTCCCTATTTTGGCCTTACACGGTCCGTGCTTGACCTAAACCCATTATATGAACATAAATAATCTTTCAATGTTTTCCTAGGGAATAATAACATTACCGCCTCTTCTCAATTTGAGATTTATCTATCTAGTGTTCATATTTATCTCTTTTCCCTTTTCCTAATGGATTCAAGGAGCCACCCCAAACCAGGTTAAGGTAGCACAAAAATTGCCAAGCTTTAAGCAGCAATGGACCCGGTGTGCCCGGTTTCTTCATCATTTAACTCAATTGTGTAAACATGTGTTGAGGCGGCCACATCAGCTGAATGTATCAGTTTTGTGACCAAACCATCTCGGTTAATGGTCAATATGAATGCACGCCAAATACCGATGCAAATACTATCGGAGGTGACTACATCCAACTAGTACAATACGATCGTAGCCAAGGTTATTTTTATTTATTTAAGTCCTAAGGAGACCTCCAGCAAACAGCTTTTCGACAGGCCAATCAATATGTATGAGAAGCTAGGATGAGATGGCTCGTGTTTGAACTCGCATTAGTATTAAGTGGTATAAGATACTTTGCAGAGAAAATGTGTGAACAGCTTTCTCTTTTTCTAGCCCACAGTACCAATGTTGATGAAATGATTTTTTTAAACATCCACTAGGCACATAGGGCATACGGATACATGCACAGAATTATTTAAGCACTTGCTGGAGTGGCAGCATTTTATTCTTGTTCTACAAATTAACCATCTTACTGCCAGAAAAGGTGTACATAAGAGGAATGCTCTTCTCCTCCCTTGCTATTCCCTCAGAAATTGTCACACCAGCGGTACCATCACAGGAAAAGGCTAAACTAAAAACAAAAATGCTCCAATCTTCAATTTTGAGATACAAGTGGCCGAGGTGTAACAGAGAGGCACACTTTTGGACAACGGAAACAAAATCTAATATAAATAATTACAAAACCGTCCCTAAGTTTTTATTAATAGATTCTATTTCTATGGATATAAAACATTACCCTCACCCTTCCACCCTTTTTGGGGGTGTTAGATGCTCTTTCCCCCAAGCGGTCGATCTCGTATTCCATAAATGCGGCCTGCTTATGCAACCTTGTAATTTAAAAAATAATGGTTCTTATCGACGAGAAAACTAAAGCAATAATGGGAATACACAAATTTGGAAAAGTTCAATTAACCTCAAGTAGCAAGGTACAGATTTCCACACAAAAAAGTAAAATTTTCTCTTCTACAAATTTAGAGCATAATATTTTTCCCATTTACTGTTTTTCTCTCGACATGTCTTGGCCTATCACCTAAATTATCTGAGGCTAAAATCAAGCAAAAATCTTTCAGGAAACAGAATGCTATCATCTGTACTCTTCAGGCAAGTGGTAACCAGACATAACTAGTTTATCAGCGAACATCTTTCCAGTTTTGGGCATAACATGCCAGTGCAAAGTCATGTTGTATTCTTTTCCCCTGAGACGGCTACCCTGTACAAGCATAGAAACTAAAGTCATACACAAGAGAGAGAGAGAGAGAGAGAGAGAGAGAGAGATGTCACAGAAGAGGCACACCTGATCGGTGAAACGATACTTGTTGGTTGTATGAATCCAGAATTTAGCATGCTCTTTGGATGGTATAATGCCATCCCACACAGACACCTGCCACTTATTCAGAGTCCATCTTCATTAGGAACCCTATTAATACTGCTATAGGCTATCCTCATCAACTGGTTCAAAAAAGGAAAACAGATCTGGAAGAAATTATAGATATTTTCAGGTCACAAATTTATTAAATTGGAATCTCCCACAGGTTTCCGCAGCATCACAAAAATGCACAACCAAACAGTCCTCAAAACTCCCTCAACAAACCACAGTATATTTTTCACCAACTTTGGGATGAAAGATATATGAACTTTACCTTTTTCAATACGATTTGCAAACCAACATTTCAGCCCTAATGCACAGTCATGCTCAACAATATCAAACACGGACAGATAATATTGCATACGAAGCGTAAGCGCAAAATGAATTTCGTTCTCTTCCTAGATTCTCAATTCTAAAGAAAAACTGTAGAGTTCTCAGGACCATTCACAAAACCACAGAACAGTAATATTGTCTCTTCGATCCTTAAAAGAGCACGATGGATAAAACATTTTAGCCGTTCCACACAAAGAGATTAAGTAATCAGAAGGTTTTATTTCACAAAAAAAAAAAAAAAAATCCTCTTGGTCTTACAGAAGTCTCCAGAACTAGCAGTTTGATAAACATTCACAAGAAAAGGTTACATGATACGTCTATGGTTGTACACGTCAAAAGAATCTTGGTCGTTTTTGTCTCAACAAAGCTTGTCAACTCCTGCAACAATTGCTTATCAAAGTAACAACAATGCCATTTAGTTTTGAACCAAAATCCTTAACTCGTAACATCAACTATTTTGAAAAAGACAACTTGTGGAACTTATTTTAAAGAGTTTTGACAACCACTTGTCCAACATTGCCTCATTAGATAACTCTAGTTTAATACTGTATACCCTATTCAGCACACAAACAAGCTTTACAGTCGATTTAATGATATTTGTATTTTTTACCCAAATATACTCTGCAAGAAGTTCTTCTCATGCTTTACTATACTATTACTCGTAATATATAGTCAGAAATAAGATGACACAGACAAGAGGGCTTAAAAGTTAGCCATTGTACACTAATATGAAGATATCATCTAATACCCCTAAAGGCATATATGGTCTACCATAAAGTGCATGCATGCCCTACCAGGCTACCCACATGACACACTATATTAGATCAACAACAGAATCCTGAGTGTGTGTCGAACCATCTTAATTTTCACGAATACTACCATTTTGCCAATAGTATGTGCAGTGTGTCCAAGATTGTCAAATCGTATTTCGGTCCCGTATCGTTTTCTATATTTTATGTATCTCATCGTGTATCGTAAAATTTTTTAACACAATTATATTATGTTATAAAAAATATAAATATCACTTGGAGATACATAATGTAATAGCCATAAGCTTCTCCTTTTGATTGACTATTTTTAAAAATTAAAGTACACCATGAGGTAATTTTTGGAATTAGACTTGGGCTTAAAGGGGACAGTACTTTATTAATTAAAATTCCACAAAGATAGATAGTAAGAGTTGAGTATCCCTGAGATTGCCTATAAAATAAGAAAGGATGAGGAATAACATATTTCTAATTGGTGTAGTTTTAGGAAGCTTTTGAAAACTTCTAGACCCGAATTTGGAAAAAGGGAGTAAATTTTATATAATAATATTTATAATATGCATAATTGTATACGGGTATATACCACAAAGAAAATATGTTACATTTATAAATTCACACACAGACAGTACATTATGATATATATAAATATATTACATATATTGATATATGTACGGTACATATGATATATATAAATGTATGATATATATTGATATATATACACACAGTAACCCAGAAGACAAAGAGAAGTCAGAGAGAGGAGACCAGACCACCGCCACCAACCTCGATCAGCCCCAGTTGATGAATTGCCCTTTCACAAATTTTTGGGGTTTGATGGAGAACAAATTAGAATCAAATTACAAAGATAAAATCTTTGATTTCCAATGATTAAGGCTGTTGATTCGATATGGATAAGTTATGGGAGAATTATATTTAACAATTAAGGTAATTTTTTGATTTAATTTGTTATTTTCTGTTTGTTTCCTAAAATCAGCAATACAGATTTGACAAGATATTAGATCTGTATCGTACGACTCTCTAGCTTCACCACCGGTATCCGATGCTAAGCGACACGCTCTCGCGATACACACGGTTACTGTGCACGACGGTATGGATCAAATGGTACGGATCGTGTACCGTTTGATATTGACAACCATAAGCGTGTTCTATCTCTTATCTTCATGATCATATTAAATTCCAATCTCCTACCATACACCTCTTATAGTTGAGAGACTCAATAACTCTCAATCCCGCAATGTCATACAATGTTACAACTGACGTGGCTAAGGATACAAAGTCGCTCAATTGATGAAACTAATATTAAAATGGCGATTACCTGGTTCAGGGCATTTTTTGGAGTTTCATACTCTGCAGCCAAGAATACAAAAACCTGTAAAAAGAAATTGAGATCCAGATGAACGTCCAGAAAAGCTTTTCACTACTACAATAAAAGCAAAGCAGGTTTCTGTCAACAACAGAAAGGAAAACACAAGGACTGTTGACAATTAACCTGTTTTGTATTCCATGTGAACAGTGACTGCAGATCTGCTGATATATTCATTGTCATGCTGACCTACAATAAATGAAGAACAACCCATAAAGATAAACAGAACCAAGAAATACAACACATTATAGCCTTTCAATAACATCGTCTCCAATCCATAGTACATGCACACATATGCAATAAAATAGAAGACGCTTATAAAGGAAACCAAGCCTTTTTGCACGAATGACCCTTACCATCCAGGAGTAGAAATATCTCCATGCCTTTAAAATCCAAAAAGTACAAATTCAAGATGCGTATACCCCAGATGTCAAAATACAACTCCTCGCTCCAAAGAAAGCCACAACTAGCCTAACCACAAAGGATAGATATTTCTCTTGCAATACTGAGGTTGCCAAAAAGGAAAACAATCTGAGGACGACAAAGAATAGCCCTCCCTTATCTCCAAACACCAAGACATGCCAAATGAATGCCACTAGACCCTTCCTAGAGCCAAAGATGGAAGATGGAATGAACTCAAGAAAAAGTAAACAAGCATCTCCCAAGGTATAAACCAAGAAAATGCCAGAAAGAGAGGAGAGAAGGCTCATTAATTTCCCAGCAACCTTGAAATGCAATAAAAAATAATCAACCACTCCCCTTTGTTATGCATGAAAATATTAGCATCAGGAACATGTAATTCTTGACCATTTGGTATTTTAGTGGTATTAGGGAACAAATAAACTGTGACAATGAATAGTGTCTTAGTCAGGTACGAAGGTAACTAAAAGCCAATAGGAGGCAGTGATTTCACAAAAGTCCTCCACAATGTCAATAGATTTTAGGAGCCTTAAGGCACCAAGACCTTTTCGCCTGAGATACTAGATGCCTTTAGAAGAAGAGAGAAGAGGGCAAATAAGGAAGACATGGTCTACAGAGACTTTTTCACTTAAATGTTTTGGCACTAGCCTAAGAAAGCAAGGAGCTATTTCATATTACAAAAACAAGGGAAAAGGAAGAAGGATATGAAGAAACTGTAAACAATGCAACAATGCTGGTAAAGTTGGGTACAAAATTCTTTTACCAAAAATAAATAAATAAGAAAGGCCTCGAACTCAGGTAACAGCCACTCATCAGGGGCGTGAATATACATAGATGCTCAAGCCCAATCCAGGAGCTTCATAAACGAGGTTGTTTTAAAAGAACCAAGCAGCAGGATGAAGCACTAAACATGGGTAAAACCTATACAGGTAAGGTGCTATAATCGAGAAAATGAGGGCACAAAAAAAAACAAACAAACAAACAAACAAACAAAGGAATGTGATCCCTAACATGTCATATATTATAACTCATGCATACCATCACACTTATTCAAACATTTGAATACATAAAATGAGTTTCAACAAGAAAAAATACATAGCTCATTGGTTCACCAATTCATCACTATGTTGATTCAATGCTGAAGTTCAGACCTCAAAATTGTAAAATCCGTACTACTATGTGATGCAATTATAAAAGAGTTTTAGTTTATTTTTTTCGTGTTATTAATTAGGAATTTTTGTTAGTTTGATTATTTATTTCTTTCTTTTATTATGTTTTAAGAGTTCCTTACTTGGTTTGGACCCAAGCCCATTAGGTTATCTTGTGATGCCTATTTATCTTTTGTTCGTTTTTTGTTAAAACGTTCATCTATCTCTTCGGTATTCAATACCGTCCTACATCACTACGTGAGGTCCAATTTTGTGAAGTCTTGAAAACGTTTTCTTCACATGTCAAGTATTAACCCTCATTTTATATGCCATTAAAGGATGATTTCATTAACTTGGGCGTAACTATAAATAACCACTGATCAGGCAATAGGACTGCTCACCAGAAGTAAAATATTTATGAGCCATAATTTATAAATTGAACTCAAAAATACAAAAACATACAGGTTTTAACCTTGCCCATTTGAACCAACTAGGGTTATATACACATGGATAAAAAAACATGCTGAATTAAAATTATCAGAATTAACATTCTAGATTTTACAAATCAAGTTAAAAATAATAAAGTCCTCAAGGGATTCGACTTTGCTTCTCTTGGAACTTAACTACGAAGTTATCACTGGTTAGGCAACAAGGTTTATAAGTTACTTTTGAACTCATAAACTAGTGGAAAACACACCTCATTCTATAGAAGCCATGGAAAAATAAATAAAAAGGGCACCAAAATAAATTGCAGCTGACATTCTACTTGTTATGCGAGAATGTTGCAATTCATTGGATCAAATCTGGTCACCATCGAAACAACAGCACCGCCAACCTTAATTCAAAAGCCAGGACAACTTTCATTATGAAATTGTTGAGATTATACTAAAAGCCATGTTAATAATGGACTTAGTATTTTAATAATTAACGTTATTTCATTTTAATGAAAATCTCTATGAGCAATATTTACTTAACATTATTTATTATTATTAATGAATAAGTATGTGTCTCATATTCTATATTGTAGATAATCTAGTATGTAAAGTACCGCTTACATACAGAAGATTAGATTATCGGTTCTTATGGAATATAAGTTTTATGTTTACAATTTAGATGGGAATGCACACACCACCAGTAGAATTATAGTATATGGTTTTAGCATGTAATCTTTA
>MKEJ01106483.1:0-16295 GCA_001753735.1 Embelia ribes
ATTGAAGTAGTTAGCTAAAATAGAGAGCGTGGTTGGAATGAATTTTAAAAAGTTGCTAGCTAAAATAATGAATTGAATATTTAAATATATTTTGAGTAGCTATTTTGGAGAGCATGGTTGGAGATGCTCTTGTTTTAGTTTTACTATGAAATAGTTTCAGTTTGAAATAAATTTGAGGCCTTGATTGACGGGGTTTGCTTTCCAAGTTCTTAGATTGGTAAATTATTGAAACGGTTTAACAAGTGACTATTTATATTTGACTTTAGTGGATTTTGAGAAAACTTATAAAACAAACAAAATTGTTTCTAAGTGAACAAACAGACAAATCAAAAAACAAATAATAATAATAATAAATAAATAAATAATTGAAATGTTTGAAACAAAAGAATAAAATCAAGCGGTGAACCGGTATATTCAAACAATACAGATTTCTGCAAAATCACCCGTAACCTATATTGGAAATTTAAAAACAAATCTGTTAATAGAAGTTTTTCAAAATAGATATTGACTTTAGATTGTTATTAAAGTTCATTAAAGTTACGCTTTTTGAACAATTAGTTTTTTTATAAAATGATTTATAATTTTTATACTGAAAGATTATAGAACACTATATAATAATTATCAAAAGTAAAATAGAATTAAGATAGAAAACAAATATGAAATATTGAGGTGTTGTGAAATACTGTCTTAAAGCTAATATTGCACCATGCGAAGGATAAACGGAATGAATGACTCCAAAATTCAACCCAATATATTCACAAACAACCCCTCGAAAATCACGTTCAATCGGAGACAAAATGATGAACAGTTTGTTTGCAACAGTTGACAACCAAACATTTATAAGCCTTCAAATGTTTCTTCATTTTCAACAAATAAAATTATTACAAAATAAATAAATAATGAAATTATTTATTTATTTTAGAACTTAAATATTTATAGACTTAAAACATGTAGTCCATAGTTCAAATCATGTGAAAATCTGTTATTCGTGCTTAAAGAATTGTTCACTTTATTGATTATGAAAATTAGGATGAACTTTACTGAGGGCCCTAGAGCTGACTTGGGTTCTCTCCCCTAGGATTTGGCCAAGTAAAGTAAAAAAAAAGAAAAAAGAAGTTGACAAGAAAGTGTGCTCTATACAGAGTTGGTCAAAAGCAAGAAAATTAGTTTTGGACATCATATATGTAAGAATTAGGAATCATTCTGAGACAGACATCAAAGCGTCGTCTTTTTTGTAACAAATACATGTACAAAAAATTTCCATATTCTTTTTGATAGTAATATTATTATTATGTGTACTTGGTTTTATTTTTTCCGTGGTTTCGATTCAACAGTTGTTCTTCTAGATTATGTGAGTTGGATCACAATGACACACAGTTGCATCAATCGAGTGGGAAATGAGTACATATATGAGGAATTATTTGAAGCTTTTAGGTGTGGCAAAAATTTTAAAGCATAAAAAATGCCATAAGTTAACCCCAATCGCAGCAAGGAAATCACATCTGAATATCTGATATCCTTCACGTTTGAGCAATCTGCCTACATAAGAGACCTAAATATAGAGACGACGATGTTAACAAAAATCTTTTTAAGTCATGCACCAAAGTTAGGAAACATAAATGGCCCAAAAGGTGTGCGATCCGTAGCATTGTTACTAAGTCATACTGTCTAATATGCCCAAAAAAAGTTTTAAAAAAAAAAACAAAAACAAAAAACCATCTAGCACCAAACTGACACTATGTTTAAAATAGAAAATAATATGCAGCCACCAGAAGCATAAGAAAGGGTAAAGCAATCCAATTTTTCTGCTCAAGTATGACTTTGAAGATCGATCCTGAGCCCTTGGACTGGATTCTGTTTCGCTTCTTTTTTTTCTTCCTTACCTTGTCCTTCAATGACGATGGCGCAGGATCTTCAATACCCTTGTCGGCCTTTTCTGGTTCAACAACCTCTGCATCTGCTTTCATGGGCTCTGCCTCGGGCTCTGGAGCAGGTGCTTTGGCTGCACCCTTCTTTTTCACCTTCTGTTCAAGTTTCTGTCATTAATTAAATGAAATTACATCACGGAACACTCGTAATACTATTGAAAAAAAATTTCGCCTTTCTTTCAACCGGTGAATGTTAATTGTAATTACCTTAAGCTTTTCCTCAGCCTCATTTTGAACCCTTGTAGCTGCTTTTGCAGCTGCTTTCTCAGCCAAATTTTTCTTCCTCTCCATTGCCAGCTTGGCTTTCGCAATCTCTTCTTCCCTTTTTATCTCCTTCTGTTTTGTTTCATCAACTTTTTTAACAGGTTTATTTTGAACTAGTTCTAGCTTGGCTTCCTCAAACTCCCCCTCCCTTGTCGTCTCCTTCGGCTTTGTTTCATTAACTTCAACAGGTTTAGCTTCTTTAACTACTTTTAGCCTAGCTTTAGCAATCTCCTCTTCCCTTCTCATCTCTTTTGGCTTCGTTTCATCAACTTCAGCATGCTTAATTTCTTTACCTACTTCATTTTTTTCGGACTCAAAACTTTTCTCAGTATCTTTTGAGCCAACGGTCACTGAACTAGCTTCAGAAGGTGTTTTTTTTTTCTTTGCCTCTTTCAGGATATTACTTTCCGGCTCTTTCTCGACTTTGTCGACCAAGGAGATATTGTTTTGAGAAGCAGGCATACTTGCATTGTTTTGTTTTTTTGCTTTGTTCTTTTGCACATCTCTACTCACTGGTCTTTTATAATAATCATCCCTAGAAGCTATAAGCCGTTTATGATAATCATCCCTAAAAGCCTGGCTTTTGTTCCAATGAGACATAAAACTCTCGACCTGAGGAATGGATAATTACAAGTTTATAGTACACAAAAATAGATACAAGTATTTTGATGACGAATGAAAGAAAAGGGATCAAGTCAATAAACCTGTGAGCTGCCAATTGCTTTAAGGCCTTCAATATCCTTTTTCTTAACGAGGTTTCTAGCCTTATCCAGAACGCTACGGTTTTCATAGTAGCGAGTATTCTGATAACAAAATGTAATTAAGTGTTAATTAAAGACGTGCAATTTACATATAACGATACAACCCAACTTGCCAATTAATTATCGCCAGAGGAACAAACTTGCTAGTTGCAAGTATCCAAAAAACATAAACTGAAATCACATGAATGGATGACCATTCTGATAAGGACCCTAGAAATTTCAAATTTCAACCCGCAATTATGAGTTTACAACAAGGTGCTCAAGTAAACAAAAAAAGCTTTCAAGTAAACTTGGATTGAAAAAAGTTCATATATTTCTATTATTAACAAGAGATTTGTAAGTGAATATCCATACACAAAGCCGCAAAAAAGAATTAACAAAAAAGAAATTATTCATCTACCCCTTTTCTATGTCAATCATACGTTTAGACGGATCATATGAAGCATTAAGACAATGACAGAATTATTCGTTCCTCACAGAAACGCATAGGATATACTACAAACTAAGAAGCAGGGGCAACAAAAATGGACACCACCAGACACGGTGTGGATATGGCGTGGTCGTATGCAGGATTATGGCTTTTTTTGGTAACAGAAATATTATAGAAACTGTGAAGTGTACACTTTCAAGCATAGATTCAATTAAGCATCAAAGTCTTGCTAGTTGACTTTAAATAAAGTGTTCAACATTATTTTGAAATTATGTTTCCAAGAAGTATGTGGGCTTGGTACGTGTCAAGACGGATATATCACCCAATTTGGCTAGTCCGTGCATCCTAAATTACAAAAATATAAATTACATTTCACCAGATTTCTTTTGTTACTCGTTAGCATTTTGTCTCAAACCCAAAACAATTGAAAGACTAAAACGAATAGGGACGGATGTAAGTGGAAAGCGAACACACCTCTTCATTGAATTCCTTATTGAATTCCCTACGAGCTTCAAAATCTTTATCAATCTTAGCATTTATGGCCTTCAGGTTCGCCTTGATAGTTTCAATTTCCTTCTTAATTGAGTCAAATTTATCGTTTAGTTGTTTGAGCTTGGACTTAACCTCTTGTTGTTCCTTCCTAACACCATCCAGCTCCTCTTCAGTAAGCTGCAACGGAATGACAAGATGCACAAAATGATTATAAATGTGACATTGACATGAATCATGATAACACAAGTTAATCTGGGAGTGACAAGAACGGAAAATCATTTTCTTATTCAACCTTTTCCTTGGTGGCTTTGGCACTTTTAACCATAGCGGCTGCTCTCTTGGCTTCATTAATAATTACTTTACGTCTCCCTTCAAGCTGTTTGATTTCCCTAAGGATTTCTTTCTCCTCGGAAAACGGGACACTTTCATGTTGAATACGGTATTCCAAGCTTTTGATCTGTATGAATGATTATAATCCGATGTTATTAAACACAGAAAAGGATTTAATACACAACTTCATTTATTAAATGCAACTACATTTTGCTATTAAATAAGCAAAAATGAAACTTACGAGACTGTTAATATCTTTCTCAGAAGAACATAAAACAACTCCTTTATCTCGGTAGGAACTGCCTGTTGTGCAAAAACTTCCTGGCGTATCCACCTCCGGTCTCTTATTCACACTCAAGATCTCCTTCAAACGCGCATTCTCAACACTTACAGGACGCGTATTTAAAATAACTTGATCGAGTTGATACTGCAAAAATCAAGATGAATATAGTGATATCAAACTTATATAGACAATCCGCAACAAAGGAAAAGAAAATTTTGATGCTATTTTAGGTATGAAACATAATAGTAGCGAGCAAATAACCTATTTTCATCATAGTTTTTATAACCAAATATTCGTTCATAGTAGGAATGAAAAATTTATCAACAATGTTCTGCAAAAAAGAAATTACTATTTAAGTTAACTGCATCTGTTAGTCTTGTAATTATATAAACGGTAGCTACACACCGTAGACAGTTCGATGAAGATGAAAATATGAAAATGAATAGGAGACCTTGATTTTAATTAAAGAATTTGTTCCTAATTTTCTAAATTTCAAGCTTGAAAGCTTAAACCTCATTGCCAATGGAAAGCTTATCTAAAACATGGGATTTCATCTCACATGCTTATCATTCAACTCTTTGTATATCTCCTCTCTTTCTTGCCAAATCTTTTCGATCTCTTCGTTTACCCAATCTCGTTTGGCTTTTAGTTTTGGGTTTTCATATAAATGATGCTTGACAAAATAAAAAGAGTGAATAGTTTGCTTGGGGCCAGTGGGCCAGTCATCGACTGCATCCTTCAGAAACTCGAGCGCATGATCGGTTGCTTTTGGATCGGTTACTTTTGTATCGATCACTTTTGTGTCGATCACTTTTGTGTCTATCTCAGGCTTTAAAAAGTTACCATAAAATGAACCGAATATTATCTTTGGTTCAATGATACCGTTTCCCTGAGACAGCATTGTCGCACTTTCCTTTTCATCTTTAACGGACACTTGTGTCAGCTTAGGATTCGAAACCTCAATAGAACCCATTTCCCTGAAAACAAACATTATCTTGTCAAATAGGAAGTCATATCAGCTATGCTAAAAGGATGATAAGCTAGCAATTTCACTTAGACACTATTAGTTGTGGATCTTCCTAAACACTTGTTACCTTTTTATGGGAAATAGTTGAAAAGATGAACTAATGCATGATAACTTGTGCATGAAAAGGAAGAAAACTAAAACCAATTGAGTGTATATGTATCAAGGTTTTAAATAACGGTGGCTGCTACTGTAACGGTAACGGTGGCAATAAAACGGTTTTAAACCATAACGGTTGTAGTATAATGGTAGCAGAAATCGGAACCGCAAACCGTTTTCTATCTTTACGAAATATTTTTCATTATTTTTTTTTTCTAAAATGGCATGTAACAGCCAATACAGATCGATATGATGTTGCGTAACGATTGATACGAAGTGGTTTAGGCTGATACGGACAAGAATTTCATCATCACCGATATATCGGCCCGTACCGTTACGTAACGGTGTTACCTAAATGGACGATATTTAAAATCTTGATACACACACATACCTGTCAACTAAACTAACACTAAACAAATTCAAGCCAATACACTTGCTTTTGTTTTCCCTCTAGGATGTTGATTCTAAAGGGATTAATGGCCATTACAATTCAAAATTAGATCAAGGGTAGATTATAATTATACACATCTTAAATTTTGACCCAAAAAAGGAAACAAGTTGACCACAAATTGTTTACTACAATATGTTGGATGAAGGTAAAATTATTTACATCCATATTTAATTTTCACCAAATGATGTCAAAACAAAACCTTTTTTGTTACAATAATTTGTTAAATGAATATCTACTTCGAATAGGACGCTTGTTATATATTAGTCCCGTGGATACTTTTAATCTTCGATGAGTGTCTGCTAGAAGTTCGAATCCTCTACTATTTTCGTGTTTCGTTCACACGAGGAGAGTTGAACCCGACGAATAAATATAATGCATGTAAAGTTCACAAGAAATATCACAAGACCTTAATTCCTCAAGCAGCATTGTGTATAAATTAAAAAACAAAAATCCCAAAAAGCACATGATTGCGGAAATTTCAAGAGCAGATACGAGACAACCCAACAAAAAACTAGATCCTATCTGTGACATGAATCAAAGCATGGGAAAAAATTTAGCAATGTATTTTAGACCTTGACGTGACTTGTATATATAAGTGAACATATAGATACAATCATACAACACAAATATGGGGATACATGTTGCAACCTATGCCCCATATTCTACAATTCTATTAGAACGGCCTAAAATAATTAAAAAAAAAAAAAACATATAACACTACGATCCAATATAACCATCGCAAACATAGTAACGATATTTTTCCCCAGCAATCCAAAACTTCTTTTTTTTTCTTTTTTTTTGGAGGAAAATAGAGAGTGTGAAACTGATGAGTAGAGAAAAGATGAGTTAGAAACTAATGACATGACTAACCAAAAACGGATGAAAACAAATCTCCTTTGACTTGGGTCGTCTGGAGAGAGAGAGAGAGAGAGAGAGAGAGAGAAATAGGGTTGGGGGATATATACGAGTGGATGGATCCTTAATTGGTTGAACTACGCTGAGGACCCCCATATCTTAAATCAAAATTTTATTTGGTCTCTATAGTTTCAAGTCATAAACTATTAGTTCCAGCATTTCAAGAATAGTTTAACTTCTATTTAACATCGGTTACATTATAGGCATTAAATGAAAGATATGTGTCAATTTTTAAATAAAGGGACCATCATAAATTCACATATGCCATTTATCCAAGTCCACATGTATATGAAAATCTATATATACCATCAGTATATTAAAAATAATTTACTTAAGAAACGGTGGGTTTAGTTCCTAAAGTTTTTTCTTTTTTGAGGGTAAGTTTTAATCCTTAAAGTTAAGAAAGTTATTTGTGAAATTTTTTCTCATATTAAAAACCTTGAAATACAAAAAAAGTATGAGACAATATTAACAAACTATTTAAAATAAGATTCTTTAGTTTTAAATAAATAACATATTGGTTGATTGATATGATCTTTGTCATTTTGAATAGCTTTGAGGCCATAATAAAGACCAGTTGTGTCACTTACTCAAAAATTAGGGTTATCAATGTTTCCGTTGGAAATATTTGGACCAAATAGATTTTCTAATGAAAATATAAGTACCGTTAGTGTAGTTAGCACATGATGTATATGGAGGCCAATTTTTTATGTTTTATTTTTTTTTTTCCAGCGAGAGATTTATGTCCCTGACGTGTGAGGTTTTGTATTTATGACGTGTTCTGAGAAATAAATTAATTAGTAAAGTTTAAAAGTTCTATTGTTAAAAGAAAAAATAAAATACGAAAGTGACTCATATTCTTTGAAAGATTACAGGGTTTAAATTCCCAACGCCATGAGTAGTGTAGATTTCATATATTATCGGATTTAGATCAAAGGTATGTGATCATTTAAATATTCAGAAATCACTGCCCAAATACAGATATGCACTTCATTTAATTCCGTTACTATTTAAAAATTCATATACAAATTTAATGAATTAAAACTGAATTAAATATAAATATTGAATGATTTGATTTGATTAGGAAAAGTTGAATATAAGCATTAAATGCCCCTGGCGCATTTACTTATTTTTCTTTTTACCTTAATGGTTTCCGAGTTGATTCATTTATATCTTGATAAGAATGGTATGAAATCAACAACAAAACCATAGAAAACAAATAATTTAACTTAAGTTTAGCGCATCATATTAGTATTTCGTACCATTTTAATAGTTATACTTCATTTTTCATAAGAATTAAAATAACATCAATTAATATTATTGAAATCTAATATTTTTTTACTCTCTTTCCTAATATATCATTTGTTAATACTATCTATTTTGTACAACTCATAATAGATGAAGTAATTAAATAAATATAACAAGTAAGGACATTTTTGGAAAGTAATTTTTCAACTATTTTCTTAAAATAAAAATTGAATCATATATTGGGACGGATTAAAAAGAACTACAAAACTATTAAAATAAGACGGATGGAGTAATTGATTTAGAACATAAGAAATTTTACTCCAACCTACCATGGTACCATTCGCCCATGGCACGGGAGACGAGTGGGGCGTAGGATACTACTTATTTACCATATATGTTCCAATATTATTTATAAAAACAAAGTGATGAGATAGAAAAAATAGTATCTAACTATTCTTTTAAAAATACAAACAGATTAAAATATTGTATATATTTTCCGTTCCAAGAATATATAGTAAAAACCATCATGGCTAAAACCATAATTTAATTAATTTTAACTTGGATATTTTTTATTAAGAGATAATACTATATCACTATAGATTTAAATTAGTGATTATCAAAATAACAAATCATAGATTTAAATACATTACAATAATAAGGTGCATATTTTGAAGAAATTATATAATATTTTTACATATTTAAGTTGATAATTATTAAACTGGCAATATATATATATATATATATATATATATATATATAATGGATTGCAATAATTTGAACCATATATTATCACCCATATTATATTATCTTCAATATATATTTGATATACGTTAACTATTATATAATCAAACTCTTAGTTGTATAACAAAATTCATGCCTATTCATTAAGAAGAGTCTAAATTGATTTATACAGTTGCATATACAATCATAGAACTTATAAATTTAATATTAGTTGATCAAAATCTCAACTAGTTATATTTTATGTATTTATATAGGCAACATCTATCGAGACAATTCATATCTAAATAAGTTTTCATCACATCTTAAAATAAAAACAAAAAGTATTTTTATGGTCCAATTCATTTAAAAGAACACACATTACACGACCTTAATCAATTATTTGATCTCAATATAATTTATGTAAATACATATGATATTTGATTCATATATATTCTAATTAAACAAAAAAAAATTGTTACAATTAAGTTTGCCTTATAATACGTATTTAAGATAAAGGATTTTCTTGTATTATAAAAATTAAATAGTAATTGTTAAGAGAGATAAAAATAATATGGGTAATAATATTGTATACATGTGGATGTATGTCTGCAAATTTGGGTTAATAATCCAACGTAACATTCCATTTAGCCGATCCCAATTTATTAGAATTTTAAGGCTTTGATGATGATGTTGTGGATGATTATATATAAAACTGTAGGGGAACTAACTAACAAATAAAAAAGCATAAGTGGTACAACAAAATTAGTACTCTTAACATTCCCACTCAAGTTAGAATATAAATATCTGTAATGATCAACTTGCGAGAGAAAGATAGATGAAGATCGCGATCAAAGGTTTTAGTGAAGAAATCAACGAGATATGAATGGATAGGAGTATGTAAAGGAAGAATCAAACCAGAATGCAAGTTCACACGAACTAAATGACAATCGATCTCAATATGTTTAGCACGCTCACAGAAAACCGGATAATTAGAAATATGAACCGCATAATTATTAGCACAAAACATATGAATCGAACTAGAAATAGGAACCCTAAAATCGCATAACAATGCAACTAACCAAAGCAACTCACAAGTTGTTAAAGCCATAGCTCTATATTCTTCCTCGGCAGATGAACATGAAATAACATGTTTCTTGGACCGCCAAAAAACATGACCAATACCCAAGGTAATAAAAATCCAATGATAGACTTACAAATAGTAGGACAACTAGCCCAACTGGAATTCGTATAAGCAATGACTTCAAAAAAACATATTAGAAGCAAAAAAAAAAAAAAAAAAAAAAAAAANNAAAAAAAAAAAAACAACATAACCAGGCGAGCCCTTCCCATAATGAAAAATCTAATGAGCACGTTAAATGTGAACATTACAAGGATCTTACATAAACTGACTGAGGTAGTTAACTGAGAAAGAAATATCAGGGCATGCAATAGTCAAACAAAGTAAATAGCTAATAAGTCGACAACAAACGTTCGGATCAAATAAAGAACTCCATCATCAGATTGAAGATGCAAGTTCCGCTTCATAGAGGAACGAGCAACCAACAAACCCAAAAAATACTTAAAGGGTCCTAGTCCTTGATACTAAAAAGAGTGGCAAAAAATTGCTTTACAACAACAATACTAGTATGATCATTGGTTGCAACCATAATATCATCAATACATACAAGCATAAAAGAAGAACCAGAAACCCAAGTAAATAAAGAATGGTTAGATGCATACTGTTGATAACCAAGAAAAATAAGCACAGACAATATTCTAGCATATCAATGTCGAGGCATTTACTTAAACCTATAAAAAGATTTATGCAAGCAACGAACATGACCCCCTGTCCCGAAAGCTTGGGTGGCAAAGACATATAGACCTCCTCGTGAAGGTCCCCATGCAAAAAGGCATTACTAACATCCAAATGATGCAAGTCCTAACGACGAGGAGCAGCAATAGCTAACAAATAACGAATCGTAACCACTTTGGCCACTGAAGTAAAGGTATCATAATAGTCAAAGCCTTATCGTTGAGTATATCCTTTAGCTACCAATTGAACCTTATAACATTCAATTGACCCATCTACATGCAGTTTAGTCTTGTAAACCCCTTTTATTGGCCTTTTATCGGGAGGTATAGGAACCAAAGTCCAAGTTTGATTAGCCTTATGAGCATCATGCTCTGACGTCATGACATTACGCCAGTGTGAATATCATACGGCCTCATAAAAAGAAGTAGGATTTGAAATCTCATTAACTTAAGTAAGAAAAACACGATGACGAGGAGAAAAATGATGATAACAAAGATATATAAATAGAGGATGTAGCGTAATAGAGGTCGTAGAATGAGCAACAATAAGGGCATCAATCGATTGACAATCATAATCAAGGAGGTACTTGAGGCGAGTAGTAGTCCGTTGAGGATGAAGATTATGGCAAACACTGGGGGCAGAAGATAGTGCAATCATATTTAAAACAGTAGGGTCAAGTTATATAGAACCGGGTCAGGTTCACGAGGAATGGGGTTGGAAGGTAACTGCGTAGGGTAACTGGGTCAAGGATATGTGCTACCATATGGGGACTAGGGGGTTCCAAGTGAGAACTAGGATAGATGGACTAGATAAAGGGATCGACTCAAGTGGATTCAAGGCCGGGATTGGGGTCGATGTGAGGAGTAGATGGGTTAGGGGGTTGGGCCGACAATGGTATGGATCGGGTGTTCAATAGGGTTGGGGTAGGGTTTGCATGTTGGGAAGTATGGTGGGCTGATCCATTAACAAAGGTTAATGGATTGGTTGCAATAGGAATAATTGGGTTGGACGACTTAAAATGGGATTTACGAATAAGATTGGATTACGGTGGTCCGTGATCGTGAAAAGTAATATCCCGTGATATTATTATTATTTTTTTATTTTCTAAATCAAAAAACATGATATGCCTTACCAATAGCAGGATACCCAAGAAAACACGTTTAACTGCACAAGGTTGAAATTTATCACGTCCACCTCTAAGAGTTTGAACATAACACAAGTAACCAAAAACACGTAAACAATCATAATTAGATTCTTAGTTAAAAAAACTATGATATGGAATGTCACCTTTAAGTACAGTGAAAGAGTATGATTAACCAAATGAACAATGATAAGAATACACTCACCCCAAAACGAAATGGATAAGTTAGCGTGGAAGCATAAACATCGAACAACATTGAAAATGTGTTGATGTTTACGTTAAATAACCCCATTTTGTTATGGAGTGTCGGTACATGTCATCTCATGCAGTATGCCAAGTTTATCAAATAAATCTTGGGTTTCAGAAAAAGTGAATTGACTCCTTTTATTAGTCCGCACATGCAAAACCTTAGTATTATGTTAAGCTTTCACCGTAGCAAAAAAAAAATTAAATTGAATAAGGTATCTGATTTATTATGCATCAAATAAACCCAAGTAAGATGAGAAAACTCATCAACAATACTTAAAAAATAATAAAAACGATCACTAGAAGGAAAACTGTATCCACCCCAAATATCAATGTAAACACGATTAAAAACAAAGGTACTCAAAATAGGCAAAGTATTAAAACTAAAATGAGAATGTTTCCTATGTTCACATGCATCACAAAGAGAGAATTTATTCAGTAGGGTAACAAATTTGAGAAATCCTAAACTAGAAAGGTGATCGAGTTGTTGATGTCATAGCTCAAAGATGGGGCTAACGGAACAAGCTGTGGCAATAGAAGTAGGTCGAAAATAGTAGAGTCCATCTTGACGTTTAGGCACTCCAATCTGCATCCCCATAGTATTGTCCTGAAAAACACAGTAATCGAAGGAAAAAATAACAATCAATTTCAGATCTCGAGTAAGTTGGCTAATAGAAAGTAGATTGTATTTAAAAGAAGGCAAAAAAAGGGCGTTATGAAGAATAAGATCAAGGGGAAGAATAAAAGAACTAATGGATTTTAACATGTACGGAATCATTAGTGGCGATATTCACAAATTTAGGCAATTGATCTTCAAAATTAGAGTACATAGTAGTAAAGAGGCAACACGACATATGTGGCGATGCTCTTATATCAACTATAAGCAATCATAAAAAGTCAAAGTAAAAGAAGTTATACCAACAAAGTAGGCATAGGAAGTAATATCTGTAGGGTAAGAATCCATAACGGGGCAAAACTGCAAAAATTAGCTGCTACTTGGGGTAGAACCACAATAGTCTAAAAGTTCTAGTAGCAAAGTGAAAGTAAACAAATTCTTGGACTAACTAACTTTTACCATAATATAAGGCCTAATTATGCAATATATAATAATATTTAAAAAAACAATCAAAGAAAGTGGCATCGTGGGAACACAAGGTCTTCGAGGCGACGTTGGTTTAGATCTCGACGGCACGCCGAAGCAATAGTGGAGGATTACCGAGGCCCTCAATCTCGTCGACCACGTTTTGGCTATCGTTGCAGGCATGATCCCATTGCCGAACTACTCCGATGAGACGGCAGGTGTAAACTTAGGATTTTATTTATTTTTAATAAATATTTAGGGTAGCAGGATCAAAAGCTCTAATACGAAATATAAATAATATGGGTAATAAATTTGTGTTAACTCAATAAATAATATGCGCATAGGAGGTCTGTATAGAAAACTGTATAAAGACTAAATAATAAAACAAAATAACACAAGTGGTACAATCAAAATACTACTTTAACATATTCGTATACTCCTTCAAATGTTAAACTAAGAGAATAAGAAAAGTTTTGAACAACTTTATTTTCCCGATTTAAGTCATCTATATTTGTCAATTTGAGACAATTGTAAGATCAATGAAATTAGAAAAACTTAAATGTTAAAAATATTGATACAAACAATCGCCTTTATTAGCAGATATTATGAGTTGTCAAATCTTGAAAGTATATCTTTAAATTGATTCTTAGCATATTATCTTGTGAAACGATTTCCATTCTTTCCCTTTGCTTGATCTATATATTGGGATGTAATCATCAACATTGAGACAAGTGAAATAAAATAATTTAGTTTTATATTATCGTCTAATATGGTAGCAGAGTCCCGCGATTGGGGACTCTGAAACTTTTCTCCAACCAACTACTATGTCCGGCGAAGACACCCAAAACCCAACCGATGCGCCTCAAAAAATAACCCCAACTGAAACCCCACAACAAAAAATTTAACGCCTTGTTACCAATGTATCCTCGCCGTATTTTATTCACTTCTCCAACCACCCTTGGCTTCCATTGTCAAGCTACCCCTTGTAGGTGACAACTATTCGACATGGCAATAAGCGATTTACCGAGCCCTTGTCGCAAAGAATAAATATGGATTTATGGATGGAATGCTTCTTTTTCCCAACAATGTTGACATACAAGATTTGTGGCGGCGATGCTCTATCATGGTCCTTTGTTGGATCACAAATAGCATCGATAGGACCCTTGTCAACAGCCTACAATCTTGCGATACCATAAGAACCCTTTGGCTTGAGCTCGAGACGAGGTATCAAAAGGGTGAAAAAGCACACAAATACCGACTCCGATGCCTCTTAACGACCTCACAACAAGGTAACAAATCGATCACCACTTATTACAACTTGATGAAAAGCTCTTGGGATGAATTAGATTCCATACGCTCTATTCGAAACGTTAACGATTTGGAGATCGAGAAGTCGGAAGAGCTTGTTTTCGAATTGTTGATGGGTTTGAATGAGTCTTTTAACCAACACCATAGCCAAATACTTGCTATAGATCTCTTCCTATCGCTTGGGTGAGTTTACTACATACTGAAAGATGAGGAAGATCAACGAGCATTGGGTCCCACCAAAGAGCTCGACCATACGGCAATGGCCAGTTATAGTAAAATATCACCCTCTTTTGCCAAATTAAGAAGTGAAAAACGCATACCTCAAGTGCACACATTGTGACAAAGTAGGCCATACCTAAAATGAGTGCTTAAAATTTTTTGCCTTTCCTGATTAGTGGCGTGGAAAAAAATCAAACAAAAATAATCAATCCTCAAATGGGAAATCTATTACAAATCAGCCTAATAATCAACCAAAAGTATATGTGGCATCCTTAACCGGTCCAGTTTCTTGGCCCGTAGAAAACCCAGCAACAAACCTCACCAATAACTTCACTAGGACACATAATACACATCAAGTTGGGCCCCTTACTTAGCCAACAGGGCCTACTTTTACATCCAGTTCACATCAGCAGCTAGCCCTACATTGGTTGGGCCCACTTCCTTGCTTGGGCCAACCCCTTGGTTGATGCCAACTAATTGGCAGTTGCCCCTAGGTTGGGCCCCACTCGCCCAAGCCCAATCAACAACTCTTTGGATGTAGTCCACTACAATAATACATACCAACCATTATCTTCGACCCGATGAGCAAAAATCTCTTTGTGATTGAAAAATTATACCATCCAATAATTACTCTGGTAATATTAATTCTACTTGCTTCATATGGATCATTGATAATGGTGTTTTGGATCACATGACCAGTGATTTATCTGTTTTTTCTTCTTGTCAACCTACTAACTCACATTTACATGCTCGTGTTTGGCCTGGTAGTGTACAACAAGTAACTTATACAAGATCTGTTAATATTACCCCATAATTAGTTTTGCATGATATTTTATAAATTCCTTCCTTTCGATTTAATCTTTTATCCATTCAAAAACTCACTTCCACTACGAATTGTATAGTTATCTTTTTTCCTTCCTTTTTTGTCATACAAGACCATGCATCTAGGACTGTGATTGGTGCGGGTGAAGCAAAAAAAGGGATTTATTATCTTCGGGTTCCCACGAATTCAGCCTTAGTCTCTCATCAACCATGTAATTTTTTACTTTGACATCATAAATTAGGACATCCCTCTACTAATTGTTTATATAATTTTGTTTCTTTAAATAATTTAGTATGTGATGCATGCCCAAAAAGGAAAACAAATTCGAATACCGTTCTCTTTAAACATTAATAAAAGCTTGTTTCCTTTTCAATGTGTGTATTGTGATATTTGGGGTGGTTACCATACATCCTCTACTTGTGGTGCTCGTTACTTTCTTACTTTGGTTGATGAATATACTTGATTCACTTGGGTATACATGATAATGAATAAATCCAACGTTTTAAGTAAATGACAAACTTTTTCTATAATGATCCATACTCAGTTTAATTGTAACAGTCCGGATTTTTTTTTTTTTAAATTCTAATATTTATTATTCTTTGCCATCAATTTCATTATTCTAATCGATATTTCGTCGTTAAGAAAGTCATTTATTCTTCCATTTTTATACCATATATATATTTTTTTTGAAATCAAGGTCAACACTACGAGATAATTCC
>MKEJ01106492.1:0-17738 GCA_001753735.1 Embelia ribes
TTCTTCATATACTTGAAGAAATTTTACTCACATTTTACGTACGAACTAGGTACGGAAATCAAGAAATTTAGAAATTAGGGATATAACTCAAAACTTACTTCAAAATGTTCGCTAGATTTTGAGGAGAGAGGATTTACCCTTCGATTGTGATTTTCCCGTCGGATGATGGATCAAATCTCCACTTCTTTCTTTTTCTCCTTCTCTCTATTTATTTTTCTCACGGACGGGCAAAATAATGAGGTATAAGGAGTCGACTTATAGCATCGGGCCCCACATTTTCTATTTTCGGACTTGGGTGTACCGGTACACAAAGGGTTTGTGTACCTTTATACTGCCTTATATGAAGCTAGGTGTGCTGTTACACCACTTGGTGTGCCAACTCCCAGTGTCTTATTTTCCTTTGGTGTAACGGTACACCAGGCTTGGTGTGCTATTACACCAGTGTGTTGTTACGCTGCTGGTTGGTGTAACGTTACACCAGTTTGTACCGTTACACTGTCTGTGTAAAGACTCACAGTGGCTCCAAATTCAATTGTGTACCGTTACACCACACTTGGTGTAACGGTATACCCGCTCATTTTCACCCTGAAACAAGCCACTTCAACAACTAATCACCATGATAACCATTCTCGCATACCTACAATACTTATCGTCATGATTCTATATCAAGTCTATTCTTATAAACCTCACTAATCTCACAAATCTCACACTCCAATCATTATTTTTGCACTATAACAATTCACTGGAAAATAATTTTTCTAACGGGGCGCTGCCCCACACCCCGCAAGGGCGTCTCCTCCTTGACTCCCGCGACATGACCGAGCAGGTCGAACCTCGCATCGTAGCGGCAACAAAAGTCGTTGCATGCAACTACAATGCAATTTGAAAGCAACACACCTCCATACCTCCACATACGTTCTCACCACACGTATATAAGTAATACCACAACCATGACACCCATAATGGTCTCGTCTTACGTGTAATAATAATATTATAATGCATGATATAATACTATTAAATGCGAAAAGTTAACCCACATTTTCCGGGACGTTATAAGATTGGAACATAAGTAAATTTGTAGAAAATAAAAACGATAGTAAAATACCAACAGAACATATAATGTATACAGATGGTGAAGGAAGAACAACCTTGAGATTTTTAGGTTACACAACTACCAGACTTGGAAGATGAAACAATAAGTGAAATGGAAAAAGAATTTAATATGATGAATATTGAAGAAGATTCTACCTATCAAATTGAAAAAAAAATTGATAGATTAGAAAAAGATTTTGAAGAAAATAATAGATACATTAAAGGATATTTTAATGATCCAGATTTAGGAAGATTATTTAAAAAAGAATATAATATAATATAAAGAAAAACACTAATTAAAGAAAAATATCAGAACTTAAAAAGAAAATGAATGATAATAAAAACCTTATTATAACATTAGATAATCATATGAATATAGAAGAATACATTAATTATGGAAAACAAAAAATAAAAATTTCCCTGGACAATAATATAAAACTCACTAAAAGATAGATCCTCTCAAAAGAAGCAGAATTAATAAATCAAGGGCTAATGGAAGAAGATTCTCTAGAAAGAAACACTAATGGAGACTGGGTTATAATCAAAGGAAATATAACAAGCTCATTATAAGAATCTATAGAAAAAGATGAAGACACTGAAAGTATAATATCAGAACCAATTAGTCAAGTTTCATCAATAGCAAGAGAATTAATGAACACACAAGATGAAAAACCAAAGATATATTCAGGATCAGGAAATCTTGGAGAAAGTGGTTTTTCTCCTAAACAACCTTATAGTAATTATAAGGGACCTAGTCCAGAATACAGACCTAAGGGCAAGAGACAAGAATTAGAGATTATAGATCAAAGTACGCTCGTGGATAATGGGAGATTTTTAAATCTCACAACCCATGGTATACAAAAATTGCCAACAATATTTGAATATTGCGCCTCTTTAATAACAAGACATTATGATGAAATAGATTTTAATCACAGCCCAGAGGAAATGTACTCTTATTTAGAAAAATTCTTGGGAGAATCAGTAAGGGCAATTTGGGAATCCTACAAGAAAAAATTCCCAGAAGATTATAAAAGTTTTGTCCAATTAGGATCAAATCCTTATAATTTCACTAATTTAATACAAGTACTTGTCTTAGGACAACCAAATGTAAGTGGAACCAAAAGACAGGAAGAAGCTTTAAGAAAATTAGAACTTCAAATAAAAAGTTGGAGTTTTATAAAACCTTTTTTACAAGATTTTTTTATATTGTAGTAGTATAGCAGAACCTTTTATGATTCCACAGTAGGAGAAAAATAATGTTTGAAATTACCAAGCCCATTAAGAATAGAAATTTATAGAATATATATTTCCACAGATTCATTAATTACACCACGAACTAAGAATATTAGAACAAAATGCAAATTTATCATAGATCAATTAGTCCAAAAATGTATAGAGATTCAAATACAAAGATCTTAGAAGGAGAATAGTTATTTTAGAGCAATCTATACTCCTCAAGTATATGATTCTGATAGGAGAAAAACTTATATGCCAAGACAACAGAAAAGGACAAGGTTTAAAGTACCAATAAAAGCTTATTACTTGAGAAAAAGTAGTAATAAGAAGCCTTTCTTACAAAAAAATAAACATGTAAGAAAATTTGATGAAAGAAGAGATTACAAAAGCATAAAATGATTTATATGTGGTGATCCAGATCACATAAGCAGAAATTGTTACAAAAAATATGTAAATAATAGAAATGCGTTATTAGTAGAATTTATTAATGAAGATATATTAGAAATAGATGAAGACCTTAGTGACACAAAATCAATATATAGCATACAAGAAGTAATGGATACAGAATATATAGAAGAACTTGATTCGGAAGAAGAAAATGAGGTCCAAAAAGAATTATATAACTCCAATAAAATTATAAAAGACTCGTACGAGGAATTTCTGCATGACCTTTTTCAATGAAGTATGGTCATGGAGTAGTAGAAAATTTCTATTCCAAAGAAAACAAGGCTTTCAAATGCTATTGTTCTTAGTTTAGCTATGTGTGAATTTTTTGTTTATATTTGAGGGGGAGAGTCCTTATTGAAGTGTCGATGTTTGGAGAAGAAGGTTAAAGTATTTTCCTTTATTTGGTAATTATCATATGGTATGATTAATACTGAAAATGCCTTTGAGTTTGTGGCAATAGGTTCTTTATAACTCCTGATTTCGCGATTGCCTGTGATTCTTTCGTACACTAATTATCTTTTCGTTAGGTTGTTTATGAGCATAATGTGAGGCTCTTCTATTCATTTAGGTTTGGTCTTTGGTGAGGAGATTTGATCAACCACAAAAGTACAAGCCATTTGTAAGCAAATGCGTAGTGCAAGGAAGCCTCGAAATTGGAAGTCTCAGAGAAGTTAATGTCAAGTCCGGGCTTCCTGCCACAACCAGTATGGAAAGACTTGAACTTCTCGATGACGAAGAGCATATCCTTAGATTCAGAATCATTGGAGGAGATCACAGACTCAAGGTAAGAACGGTTGAGATTTGGCTGTTTGTGACCTGTTTGCCTTCAATTTTGTTAGGGCTAGTTTTGGTATTATTTTACCTAGAATGCAGTTCTTTCCCATATGTGAGACTAATACGGGAGCATGGCGTGCATAAGTTGTAAAATGCCGTGTGGTTGGGGGAGGCTTCTATTACCCATCGTATATGAAAGGCAACTGCATCAATTTTTTTAGTAGTTGACTTCATGCAATCATTCATGACCAAAAATATATATATTACTTAGGAACAAGAATTTTTTATGTTTTCAAGCTTTTAGTGATAGAAGTAATTTGATTTATAACTTAAATCATTTGGATTTGTTTTCTAAATTAAGGTCGAGGGATACAAATTTACTGGTTTTTTATAGCGTTAAATTATCACGTTTTGGTAGAGAGGAGCATTCCCATCCTTCATTTTCATAACCATTTTCTGTGTGGGAATAACCATTCAACTTATCCACCCTATATTATCCAACACTCATGATACACTCTCAACCAAAATCCCCAATTCTACACCGGAAAATCATTCCATTCCCACCCATTCCCATGTTTTAAACTAGCCCTTAGAATGCTGTTATCAGTGTATTAAATGACTTGGAACATTTTCGTTTCCCATTGTTGATAATTACAAGCGATGAATTAATAAGTTTAGTCCATTAAGTGCTATAGGTTACTTAACTTTGTATTCCTGAAAGCAAAAAGGTTGTGACTAGCGTCTGTATTTCATGATGATATCTTTGTCACCTCATTCGACAGTGTGTTAACAATCAAGCCGATGGCATGCTTTATGTTAGGCCTGAAACCTATTGAGCAGGCGCGCTCGTTCTGAATCTAATCACGTGTCACATGAAGTTTGAGGTGTATCAGGATTTCACCCAAGGGAATTTGAATATTTTTTTCTTTTGTCATTCTTAGACTGCAGCCTTTGTTCACTTTATTTCCATAAAGATTCCAGCACGGTTTAATCTCTCTCTTCTTGTGTTCTCCAGAACTACTCTTCCATTGTATCTGTCCATCCAGAGGTCATCGATGGGAGACCGGGGAGTCTTGTGATAGAATCGTTTATAGTAGATGTTCCTGAGGGGAACACCAAGGATGAGACATGCTACTTTGTAGAAGCATTGATCAAGTGCAACCTCAAGTCCCTTGCTAATGTGTCTGAACATTTAGCAGTGCAGGGAAGAACGGATCCCATTGATCGGGTTTAAACCATGGGGCCCACCCGGATGAAGCTTCTTCTCGGCTTTTAATTCCTTGGGCCTGTGGAAAAGCAGATGGGTTGCCTTCTCTCTGCAAATTTTCTTTCATACACTTCACATCCGACTTTATGCTCAATTCATCTTTCATCCTCAATCTCTGTTGTTCTTCTGGTCCTTCGGATTGTAATAAGACAGTCTGGCCTATCGTTATTTCCTTCAAGATAATTTCCTTAAAGATTTTGACAGAAGGGCTCGGTTGGAACATATTGAAGGTGAGGTTTGCTTGTAAGCTTTAGCCCTTGTTGACACTAATTTTCAGTTGTTGCGGCGTGTAAATGTTTGGTCAGTTTCTGTATTGTTGCTATAGCAAGAAAGTTTGTTAATGATTTATTGTACTGTACTTGTATGTAACTGTTATGTATTAAAGTCACCGTAGAAGAGAAAAAGGAGCGTCTGTTTCCCTGAATATTGATGAAGCCTGATGTTCATTAATCAAATCTGTCAAATTTATGATGGCCATTCCATGTTATCTTAGTATTGAACTTGTAGAAAGAGAATTGTTCTCTTCGATTTAAACTTTTGTTTAGTGCACTGTCACTGTCGTAGCTTGTTGCTCAATCTGGAAAAACATAAATGGAGTTTCGGCATTGATGCACCTACCTTTACTTGTCACTGAAAAATAAACTATGCACCTTTTTAAAAAATCATAAATGTATATTAAAAGAACCATTTTGCAAATTATGATATAATTTTAATTAAATTATAGTCCTAGACAAAGACGATTGCAATCAGAGGGCACAGAATCCCACTGGAAGCTGCTAGTTCAGGAATACAAGAGGAAAATTTATGGGCAGCTATATAATTTGGGTCACGGGTTGGTCCCGTTAGAAACAACCTCTCAGGAAACAGGAATAACGTACGTCAGATCCTCCGAGACTCTACAGGAGCTTTGTGCACTAGGTCTTCCATGATGTATAAATCAATTGAATGTTTGTGCTAATCTGTCAACAATGTACAGAGCTTACCCTTCAGTAGCAGAGTAAACCACAAGGTCAAGGTCGAAATTTCAAGCCAATGCAAACTCTGCCTCATCTGGTTGCTCCTGAAGTTGTTGCTCAAGTACTGCTTCTTCCCCATACGGCTTAAGTATGCGCTTGATTTCGTCTGCATTGAGTGTCTCGTACTCCAAAAGTGCGTTGGCTAACGCATGTAATGCTTTTTCTTGCTGCAAATTGGAAGAAAATAATTAGTTTCCACTTCACAGAGAAGCGGAATCACTTGTGCACTAGTTGTGAACCTACAATAAAATTTACGTGTTTTGGAAGAAAAGGAAGAATACGACAATACTAACGAGATCTTCCATGATAAAGAAGCTGAATTAAGACCATGGCTTTCAACCTAAGTGTTCCATCAATTTAAACTCACCCTCTTCAGTAGAGCTTTCACACGGTCATATGCTTCTCTTAGAAGCTTCACCACCTGCAAAACCATAAAAACCAATTACTTCCCCAAACCAAAAGGTAACTGAAATAGAACCTCAAAACAGCCAGTTTGAGGAATTGTAAGTTTGAAAGTTTCACATTACCTTCCCAAAAAAAGAAAAAAGAAACAGAAATAGAAAAACAAATATCAAATCCTTACTTCAGCGTCAATGCGAGATTGCATTTCCGAACCAGGACGTTCTTTAATATGAACTGGTCCAATAGTCTCACTCATCCCACAAGATGATACCTTAAAGATGAAACAATAGGAAAGCATAAACAATTAACGCACAGGTTATCAGAGATTTTAGGCTAGTATTTGAGTATGCAACAGGACTTTTTTCAAAGTTGTAAGGGATACCATGTACTTGGCAAGCTCTGTAGCTGTGTTGAGATCGCTGCTAGCACCCGTGGTGATATGGTCCTGACCAAAGATAAGCTCTTCCGCAACTCTTCCTCCCATGCAGACATCGAGTCGGGCTAACAATTGCTTCCTGCTAATAGATGTTTCATCATTTGATGGGAGTTGTGTCACCATTCCCAAAGCAGATCCACGTGGCATTATTGTGGCTTTATGAATAGGATGTGCACCCTTTGTATGAAAAGCCACAATTGCATGTCCACTCTCGTGATATGCTGTGAGCTGGGAAAAAAATCAACGGTATGGAGAATTTAATAATCAAATTCTGAGATAATCAGAGCAGTAAAAAGAACAGACAGAAGTACAGCACATATGGGGGAAAGCATACTAGCTGTAAAATATTTTCTAAGAAAATATAAATATAACCATCGAACACTTTGAGACCTTTCAGTAATGCATCTTGAACTGACTCATCATCAGGCTTCCACGTTCGTTTACTTACCTTCTTTGATTCTTCTGATATGAACATCTTCTTCCTTTCTGTACCCATGATTATCCTGTCTTTTGCAAATTCCAATTGTGCTGCATTTAGCAGCTCAGCACCTTCAACAGCAGCCTTAATAGCAGCAATGTTTACCAAGTTTGCCAAATCTGTTGGCAACAAGAGTTAACAAATGTAGGAGTATTCAGGTTCTAAGGCAAGTCAAACCATATGTATAAAACTAAACCACATGGAAACAAAATACGGTTCCATGATGGACGATAAAAACTAGTACCTGCTCCATTGAATCCTGGTGTACCACGAGCAATTGCATTTACATCTACATCTCCAGCCATGGGTTTATCATGCAGATACAGCTCCAAAATCTCTTGGCGACCCCGCACATCAGGATTAGGAACCACAATCTGCACAAAAAGTACCCAAGAAAATACATATAAATTTTGATTTTATGAAGAGCTTATTGAGATTGATGGAAGAAAGGATCTAGTTTCAGAACTTGACACTTACATGCCTATCAAATCTACCAGGTCTTGTCAAAGCAGGATCAAGTATATCAGGCAAGTTTGTAGCAGCCATCAGAATAATGCCCTACTCAAAAAAAAAAAAGAAAAAAGAAAATTTGCTAGCATATTTAAAGATGCATGACAATAAATGCACCAAAATCTTCTTTTCGCACCTCATTTTGTTCAAAACCATCCATTTCAACAAGCAACTGGTGCAATGTTTTTTTAGTGTGGCCTTCCCATTGCTTGCGTGTGGACCCAATTGCATCAATTTCATCAATAAATATGATACAAGGGGCCTGCAGACAGCAGTATTTTGTCAATAAGAAATCAGAAAATGGATAGCCTCATTCTGACAATGACAAAACTGGGCTAATGACATATTGGAGAAATATTTGGAGGCAAAGAGCGGCTTGCGGTCTAACAAATTCACATCATGAGATCAGTTAAGGAAGGATCGCTCCAAACAATATACATGTGATTGAACAATTTTCTTATCATTTGAAGCTAATTGGTAGTCACAATCTTTATTATCAGGGAGAGAACATCAGCATCCCATGGAAGCAAAATGTAGACGTATTATGCTCTACATCTTCGTCATAAAAGTTCTTTCGGAAGGGAAACGGATTCCTAGTTGTAAAATTGAAAAGTCAACTCATCATGTATAAGGGTCTTCATTGAGATGGATTAGGATACCAATCCATAACACCACCACCACCACTCCCACATAAGCAAATTAAATTCCACCAAATTAGTCTGGCATGTTTCTAAATATATACAATGAAAACATCGTACCTTTTCCTTCGCTGCCTGGAATAAGGATCTCACACGTCGAGCTCCAACACCAACAAACCTGGCAACCAAAATTAACATGGAAAATTTTCAGCCAGAAAGCATAACACATTTTGAACCAATGCTAGTTAATTCCTGGATCATAACTTACATCTCCTCAAATTCAGAACCTGCTCTGTAAAAGAAAGGCACCCCTGCTTCTCCGGCAATAGCCTTTAAAAATCCAGATGCATTTATCAGACAAAAAAGGGAATAAAATACCACTTCTCCGATTGATGCAAACAAAAAACAATTTCAGGAAAAGCTAGGTATGCATTACACAATCATGCAAGAGAGATATTTCTGGCATTCATGAGAATAAGCAAATACCCAGAGTTAGTCTGTGAAACATATTTCCAACATTCATAATAGCAAGCAGAACTTACTTTTGCCAGCAGAGTTTTGCCGGTTCCAGGTGGTCCAGTTAAAAGGATTCCCTGCATTAACATACGAAGTGTCAGTACATCCGGAAGCAAAAAAAAGGAGGACAATAATGCCAATATAACAAAAATGAGCTTAAACCTATATCTCAGCATTTAGACAATTCAATAAGTATAAAACCTCCACAATTAGATATCGAAACTACATAGGACAGCTATTCAAAGACCAGGGAAGTTTTTTATTTCTCTCTTTTTCCTTTTTCTGGTTTTTTTCTCGACAACCAAAGAACAGGGAATCTTGATCAGGAGAATAACAGAAAAGAAAAGACCAAGGAAGAAGTAGGAGAAGAAATTGCAAGCGACTGCATGAATAGAGAACAATTGAAGGAAGTTAATATGCTTTTGAAAGACCAAGAATCAAGTCAAACCTTGGGCAACTTCCCCCCAAGTCGGGTAAACTTTGTTGGGTTTCTGAGGTACTCCACCACCTCCTCAAGTTCTTGTTTAGCATCATCACAGCCTTTCACATCCTTAAATGTTATAACATTCTGCAATAAAACAAATATCAATGCCCATGGTGATCAACAGGTTCTTTTTTAGACTTGAAGTAAAGTGACCAAGCATCACATGTTGGTACAAACAACTACAGAGAGCAGTATATCTGTAACAGTCGCATATGAGCTCAGATGCCTTTGCTACTCATTGTCACTGGTCCTTTAAGATTGTTAGCATTGAGAATGTGTAAGATCATAAACCTACCTTTTCGGGCGTCACTTCTTTATTCAGGTCTTTTGGGATGTAGGAAGCACTTGATCCCATGCCTGAAGCTCCAATGCCACCTAAGCTACTTATATACTTCCGAAGAGCAACGGCACCCATTACCCTGAAAAGAGTAATAAATTTTCAAGATCCTAGTTTTGGGAGAAATTGGCCTCTTAACTTTTCAAAGGGGAGATGCATTCTTTAGCGCTGTGTATCACTTTTGCTTTCAACTATGCCGTCTAATCAAGTTAGTCAAATCATATTTCGGTTCCATATCATTTTGTATATTTTTCTGTATCATCTCGTTTCGTGTCGTGTATTGTAAGATATTTAAACACAAACATATTATGTTATAAAGAATATAAATATCACTTGAAGATGCATAATGTAATAGCTATAAGCTTCTCCTTCTGAGTTACTCTATTTTTAAAAATTAGAGTACATGATGAGATAATTTTTGGAGTTAGAATTGACATAAAGGAATAGTAGTTTATTAATTAAAATTTCTTGAAGATGGACAGCAAGGGTTGAGTATCCCTGAGACTGTCTATAAAACAAATAAGAGCTAGGAATAGCTTATTTTTAAATGGTGCAGGTTTAGGAATTTTTTAAAAAATTTTGGAGGTTCCTAGACCCGATTTTGGAAAAAGGAAAAAAATATTATATAGTGATTATAATAAAAAAAATGGATAAAAAACAAAATAATATAATAATTATAGTAGTGGATTGGTGACAGACACATATGTCTGTCTTTTGAAATCAATAATGTATTACAGTTCTCTTTATATATATCGCGACAAATACAGGTATATATACGCGTATTAGGCATAATCACTGCTAGTTTCCACAGATTCATCGCTTGAATCCAATATCTCGATCGTAATTCTTCAACGATATAACAGATCAGAGCTTCCTTCCTCTTCTTTATCTCTTTTTTCTCTTTCCTGCAGTTTCGTACATATATCGTATGATATATAAATCGTCTCATTTCGTACAATAAAGATGATACACAGTTGATTTCGTACGATTTATTGCTCCAAACGCAACAGAGCAACGATACATGGTTTTGCTCAGGGATGGTACGATTCGTACGGTACACGGCGCGTACCGTACGATATTGACAACCATGCGTCTGATATTTAGGCTATTTCCGTAAAAAAAAAAAGGGTTTAAATCAAAAGTTAATAATGTTAAAGCATAGAAGTGACACATACACAGAGAGAACCATATTCCACTTGGAGAACCTATGCATCTACAGTTTCTCTTTAAAACTAAACGAGACAAAAGAGTAGTACGTACCACATCAAACCAACAACAACAAACAACAAGATTGTTGAGATGATCTCTTGAACAAATCTTAAAGGTTTGCTGGACACTTTAGGCTCAACCTGATTCAGAAAACTACTAGTGTTAAAAATTGGGGAATAAAAATATGTGCAGAATCTTCCAAAGAGTAAACAAATGACAGGCATTAAGCATCCGACAACAAGAAAGAATCCTGAAGTATAACCCAGCAAATATATATCAAATCGTAACACTTAACAATAATATGGAAAAAGTCATTTACGTACCATCACCACATGCAATGGCTGCTTATTTGATATGCCAGGCCTTACAGAACTCTCATCCATATATCCCATAGCACGTTCCTTCAACTCTTGCAACTAGATGAAAATCAGTATAGTTAGTAACAAACTTACCACATGAGAGAGGAGATTTATTGGGGAAAAAGGCAAGAATACCAATAAAGGAAGACTAGAAGGCTTTCCAGACTGTTCGTCCAGAAGAAATTCAGCAATAGCATTAGTGGCAACAAGAGCTCGAATATATTCTGCTACTCCTCTGCTGTCAAATGCATGCTCTCTTTGCTCAAAGCGGCTGATGACAGTCTCAGGGCTGCAAGAGAAGTGAAAAAAATAACTATGATATCTTTTCTTATTAATATTGTCGCTACACAACATGAAAAGAATTCTGCAACTAACCATAATATCTCCCTCTCCACTAGTTATAAGCTAATTGATCGTTTTAACATACAAAAAGTAGGCACGTACTAAAAGAAAGGGACACAACTGATATGTAGCCAAATCAAATACATAAATACCACCAGCAAGATAATAATGTCATATGTCAAGAACCAAAATTGGACAACCCACTGAATGTCATGATCAATCTTACACGAGCTAAATGCGGATTCTTGTCAGATGGGAATTCAAAATAATTACAGCTCATAACATTCCAGAAAACAGTTATATGATATCTGATGCAAAAATATGAACCCGGAATTACTGATGGAGCAACAAAGAGTTGACATTAGTCAAATCAGCAATTTTAATTCTTTGTTAGTATTTGAAGTCCACTGGGTTGCATAAGCATTTGGAGTGAGTTAATAAGGTTTCTCCTTTCTACCTTGTAGAGATACTACCCTCTGGTCTCAATAGAGCTGCATCCCATGCAATTCAATTTTATTGCGCATCACAATTGATATTCATGTAATATAGAGAAAGATGTGTAATTTCAACTCAACATGTATGCACAAAAAAATACTAATAATAATAAATAAATTTAAAAAATGAAGCAATTGCTGCTGCATTTTTCATGGATTGTTACAAATTTTCACAAAGTTTTGCCACTTCATCCAGGTCTCCATACATACTACTTAACATGCTACGATGGTTAATTTTTACCTCCCCATCTAAGGCGCATTAAATAAACATGCGAACTGAAAGAAAACCCAATAATTTGGGGCAAATTAACTCTCCCAGAAAGATTTATTTGCACCATGCTATCCCCTTCTTAGTTCCTTCAATCATATAAAGATCTCTTCTTTACAATATAACAAGGACTTAGAAAATGGGAATAGCTTGAAAAGTCTTAACTTTGCTTGATGTGCTTAGACAACTATTTGACTGACAAACTAATTATGATTCTATAGCATTCTACAATTATTTCCCAACTCTTTTAAGAAGTTTCTTTCAACAGGGACTGTAAAAGGGGATGCTTAAATTTTGAAGATCCTATAGACTACGTATGATCTCAGAGCCTCATACAATTATTTGACTCACAAACTATTAAACAGGGTTGATAATAAATTGTTAACTCCCCAGCTAGGTTGCGTTAAATCATTTTTAGACCGAAACCTAATTAGCTTGTAGCAAATGAACACATCCATTCTATTTTTATAGCATCATCTTCATCATCATCAAAGCCTTACATCCCAAAAACAAGAGGTCAATGGCACCAAAATAAGATATCACGTCGAGTCATTAGCGTAATTTTTTCGACGCCACTCGTTGCTATCAAAAGCAACTTGCCCATCCATTTGTTCAATAACCGTATCTTTTCGTATCACTTGCATCCACGTTTTTATAGGTCTACATCTCCTTTTCCCTTCAATTCCATTTTTATAGCATTCTACAATCATCTCCTAAATCCTTAAACTACACATACACGAGCATAAAGATTTCCTTTCAACAAAGTCACAAAAGGGTATATCTTGAAGATCTTATACTTATGCTTAATAAGCTCGGACAACAAAGCACTCTGCTTGGCTGCGTCCATGGGGTTAGCATCTGCATCCGCAATCAGTGCCTCCAGCCGCTTCTCTCTCCTCCAAAACGGCCACCAATCGAACCAACCCGTCGCAAAAACCCTCTCAAAACCCCGTCTAACAGTCACCAATACTCCAACCAAAAACACCACCACCGGCAGCCTTTTCTTCTCTTCTCTCCCCTCCGTCTCTCTCTCTCCAACTTGAGCCTCTCCCCAATCCGTAGCCGACTCGGTATGCACCTCTGGGCTCGAATTGACACTATCCTGGTGCAATGTGCAGCTGCAAACGAGGCGATTGCGGCTAATCCGAAGCTTCCGAGGCTCTCCCCAATCCCAAAATGGCTCGCTACGTAACCGGGGGCTCAAATTCACACTGTCCTGGTGCAATGTACAGCCGAAAGTAGGGCAATTGTGGCGAAATCGAAGGTTGGGAGAACGGAACTGGAGAGATGGGAGAGAGAGAGATGGTGGAGAGAGAGAGGCGTGGCTCCGGTGAGTGTGGAGAGAGATTTGGGGGAGAGATAGAGAGGGTTTGAAGATGAGAGGAACTTGGAGAGCAGGCATGGGTTCCGGCTATAAGGTTTAAATACAATCTCTCTCTCGCTGGTTTCTCTTTATCTCTGTGTTCCGGCGGCGAATGCCGGATATATACTGAGTGAGAGAGAGTTTTCTTTTACCCATGCCTATTGGAATATGTACCCGCCCGATTTTGCTAGATAAAATCCACCTCGAGTGGGTTCGAGTTTGGGTCCGTAGAAAATTCAGTTGTCAAAGGCGAAGGTGGAAGCGGGTTGGAAATGCTAGTACCCGACCTCAAATTTGAACTCGATCCTGAATTTGACCCGCTCATTTAAAATTATATTATTGCCCACATTAAGATTCTGTATGATACTTCCATTGTTATCCACATTCAGATTTTAAACTTAGAAAGCAGTTGATGGCGGCTCTCTCTCCCCTTCCACATTCCCTCTCGCATCTCCTCCTGGTCCTGAGGCGGTTCGTTGCTGCCCTCCCCTAGTCCTGACGACACCACTGCCCTCCCCCTGGTCCCGAGGTGACGACGCATCCAATGTTGTGGCCAGCACCAAAGTCCTCATCCCTCAACAGTTGACAACGGCGAACTCCTCCCCCCTCTCCTCTTGCCGGTCACTGCCTCCCACACCACCAAATAACACCACGACCTCTCCAACGGTAAGCCCTCTTCCTTAATTTTTCGTGTAATTTTTAGATCATTTGCAGAATTAAGTGTCGTGTATTGTTCTGAATTGTTAGATCCCTTAATTTTTTGTGTAAAAAGACTTGGTAATTCCGGAAATTCCAAGCACAGTTGCGAGCATGTATAGTGTGCTTATATAATCAGAAGGAAGATGTTATTGTATAGTGTTTGAATTGAGATGGCTTGTTGGGATCTACTTTTTTAGGGCTTATTTTCAGTGTTGGCTGTTGATAGATAATAGTGTGTTTTTTAGTATTGTTTATAAAGTCTAGTGTTGCGTATCTTTTTCAAGTGTAAAAACCTTTCTTAAATTTGAAAATAACTTGGGCAAGTTAATAATCTTTGAGTATCTCCTTTTTTATAGTGTTAACAATCAAGTGTTAAACATTTCTTAAATGTTGAGTCGCACTGGGGAAGTTAACAATCTTTAGGTGTGCTTTATAAGGTTTCGTCATTAAATACACTTTGAGTATCTCATTTTTTATAGTGTTTTTATTCACTTTTGTAATGCTTCTTGTATTTTGTGTGCTTGTTGGTTGTCCTGATTTAAAAGTTTTATGAATGTTGCCTCTAGTTATAAATATTATGAAATTAGCCTCTACTATTAAATGAAGGTTATGATACTCTTAGGTTTATTCTACCCCGGTTAATAATAGTTGGCATATCCATACTATTCTCTAATTTGCTCTTATGTATAACTCAACAGGATATAGACATGATAAATGCTGATAATTCTTAAGCACTCATTTCAGAAGAAAGTGCATATCAACCAAACCCACTAGGAGGTTCTAATCCTTTAACTAATGATCCCACATCCATTGAATCTGTGCCAACACCTCAGGTTGAGACAGGAGATAATTTGGAGGCAACAACACAAACTGGGGCAAGGAGGCTTAAAAGTGTAGTATGGTAACATTTTACAAAGGTTAAAGTTAATGGACAAGATAAGGCTCAATGTAATTATTACAAGAAATAGCTTGGTAGAAAATAAAAAAATGGAACTGAGCACTTGCACCAACACATCGAGATATGTATTCAACGTAAGATTGCCATGAGAGGGAATAAATAGCAAACATTTCTTATGCCTAAGGGCTTGCAAGGTAAGCAACAGTTGGGTACCGGGCTTTATGATGCTAAAAATTCAAGGAAAAGCTAATAAATACAATAATTATGCATGAATATCCACTCTCAATAGTGAATCATCTTGGTTTTAAGAGATTTATATATTCTCTCTAACTATTATTTCAAGTTCCTTCTAGAAACACTATAAAAAAGGAGATACTCAAAGTGTATGATTACGAGAGATTGATGACTTTGAAGTTATTATATAGTCTTGAAGGAAGAGTAGCAATTACATCAGACATGTGGACTGCAGACAATTAAAAAAAAGGGTATATGGGTGTCACTGCTTATTACATTGATTTCTCTTGGACTTTACACAACCATATTTTGAGGTAATAATAAATTCTTATATTTATAAATTCTCATTATATATAGTGATTGAATGTGAATTTTATTATGTAAGGTTCATTTATGTTCCTATTCCTCACTCAAGTGATAGACTTTGTAATGTATTGGTTGATTGTTTGATGGATTGGAACATAGATATGAAATTGTCCACTATTACTTTAGATAATTGTAGCACAAATGATGTCATGATTAACAAAATTAAGGATAAGTTGCAGTTAAGCACTTTGTTAAGGGATTGGTCCCGACTTCACATGCATTATTGTACACATATATTAAATTTGATAATAAAAGATGGGTTGGAAGTGATGAAAGATGGGGTAGAAAGAATTTGGGATAGTGTAGCTTATTGGACTGCCACACCTAAAAGGAAAGAAAAATTTAAGGAGACGACCAAACAATTACGAACCCCTTGCACTAAAAATTTGGTTTTAGATTTTTCGACTAGATGGAATTCTACTTACAAGATGATTGACATTGCCATTTCATATGAGGATGTATTTAGTCGGTTAAGACAACGTGAGTCTCAATACACTTGTTTGATAACTAGTTCACACTGGAGATTTGCAAAAGATGTTTGTGAAACACTGAAATTATTCAATTTTATCACTGAAATGATTTATAGTACTAAATATCCAATTGCCAATATGTATTTTCCTAAGATTTGTGAGATCAAATTGACAATATCTTAGTGGATTAATGAATTGATTAAAAAAATGGAAGAAAATATGTTGGGCAAATTTGATAAATATTAGAGTGTCATTCATGATATAATGAGGGTTGCTATTATTTTGGATCCTAGATACAAAATGGAGTTGCTTGAATATTATTATGAAAAATTGTATGGACTTGACTCTTTTGAGCAAGTTAAGATTATGATTTGGTTTTTGATTATCAATTGAAAATGAATAAAGACTCTAGTAGTGGCTCTCCAATGTTTGATGTTAGTCATGTCAGTGAAGATGGTTTAAGTGAGTATGATGCATATATCATGAGGAAAAAAAGAGCTAGAACTTCATTTATTAAAATAGAGTTGGATCATTATTTAGAGGAGGAGGTTTTACCAAGAAGTTCAGATTTTGATATTTTAATGTGGTGGAAGTTGAATGGCATCAAGTATCCAACAGTTCAAGCAATTGCGAAGGATGTATTAGCGATTCCTATTTCTATTGTAGCTTATGAATCTGCATTCAGTATTAGCAGTCATATCTTAAGCCCTCATTGTAGTCAACTTGATTCAACTACTTTAGAGGCCTTGATGTGTGCTAGAAGTTGGTTATGGAGTGCTGAAAATACTGGCAAAATTTTAAATTATTCATTCAAATATCTTATGAAATGACAAATAATTTTGTATATTTTAACTAATCATTCTTTGTATTGTATTATATTTGATATATATAGGTGGTTTCAAATTGAATTCTAAATTAGGCAACGAATATTCTACTTTACTCAATGAAATGGAGTCTGATGATGAAGGTATTCCTTACTTTATTTGCTTTAAATTTTATCAAGTTTAATGTTTATATTTTAACTTTTGTTTTTTTTAAAACAGGTGAAATATTGGTTAGTGGTGTTACTTCTTATTTAGAAGATTGATCATAGATGTTTGTTATTTGATGAATTCATATGTAATGTACTTACTGTTCGGGATAATGCAATTTGTACGCTATTTTGGAACATTGGTTGTTTGGTCAATGCATATTGGATGTCATTAGAACATTGGTTGTATGGTCATATTTGAATTCATGTTCATTGGGTATGGTTGATGGATTTGTTAATGTGCCTTACAGTTTTTCTTTATAAACTATAGTCGGTGTTTGGTAACAAAACTTGGCAATTATGTTAGTTTTTGTTTTAATTTTTGAAAAATCATTATTGTTACTTTGGTGTGGGGCGGGTTTAGGGCGGGGTT